>JAHZMX010006353.1:0-22085 GCA_027743895.1 Seira musarum | reverse complement strand
GCCAGAGAAGAAGAGCCAGACCAAAACCAAAAAAGAAAGAAGAAAAAGAGAGTTTATCTTATTGTCCATAGTCCAATAATAATGCCAGCAATAGGGCCTTGTCTATGTATGTTTGTCTTCTTCTGTGTTCCTCTTGTTCATTCAACTTGTAACTTTTTTTTTTGGAGGGTAAACAGTCCGCTTGATTGGGCCAATCGCGGCGTTTGTCTCCATCTCCTCGCCTTGTTTCCTCAACTTGCTTTGCCTCGTCTCTGGCTTACCTTCTCAGAAAGAGGTCCGGTCTGGATAAAGAATTCTCACCTTAGCTAGCTTCTCCATTATATTTAGCTCTTCTTCTACCTACCCACTTTTCTGACTTGATATGTTGTACTTACGTGAGCTACAAAAGTAACTTTTAAAAAGTTAGTATGCTGGGAAGTTGGAACAATGATTTTCAGACGAGACAACAGTAGTAGTCACCAGTCACCAGCAGTCGAGTCGAGCCAAAAGCATTTTCATGGAGGAAGCAACTGAAACTGAAAGGCAACGCGAACGAAGCGTATCAATTCATTATGTTATGAAACTCAAACAAAAGGTTTGGACATGGTCTTTGGACTTGATGATGATGACATGAATGCAAATGAAATGAATTTTGATCCAGAAATACCTGACATGAGTTGTAGGTGGAGTTAATCTACTTGCAGACAATTTGATCAAAACCAATTTTTTCTGACTTCGATTAATTAAACTGCTGTTGGGAATTTTGGAATGTAGGCATTTCAAATGTTCCTTTATTAATAGAAGCAGTCGGGCCAGGTCAGAGTTCTTAGGACTGAAATTGCGATTTGTGATCTGACGGACCCCAGAAAACATAAACGCAGTAAGTAGCAAATTATGTGAAAAAAGTTATTCAAGTGTTCTGACTTCCTAAAATTGTTTTATGAAGAAGTTACTATTTAGTTGACATAGAATTATAGATAAATTAGTAGACCCAATGGTAATGACAATGATGTCACGTCATAATCACAAGCCTTCTCCGAAACTTTCGATATAGGAAACGTACAAGACAACTTACAACATGAATATATATAGGTTTTAGGTTGCCTTTATGTTGAAACATGTAATCTAGTTATAATCATAGTCATCAACCTCGCCAGTAACGTTCTCAACGATGGTTGAATTTGTGCCCGAAAATCTCCCAGGTCTTCCAGCAGCATCCCCCAGTGTGCTCATGCTAACAAATGGTCCAATCGTTTGATCTTGATTCTCCTCAACTTCGCCAGACAATTCTTCATCGTCTTCATAAGCATTTCGCATTTTATGTCCTATCACTGCAAATGGATTGGAAGAGTCATCGAGAAGAGTCCCACGACTTTTCATTGCAAGTTCAGCGGACTTCTTCGGTTGTTTCTTTCCAGGAAAGAATCGCGAACGAGATTTGCTTAAATCAATACCAAAATATGCTTGAGCCTGAGGCGTAAAAAGATCATGGACAGAATTCACAACTCGAATCCCCAAAACCTTCTTCATTTCTTCAGAAATGATAAGATTTCTCCGCGTGAACTCGATTGGTTCCAGTTCTGCCAGTGTATAGTGGTTAAATGCTTGACCGTATGAAATCATCCTTTCCAAAGGTTTTGGTAGCTTCCGCTCCTTGGCCCGCTTGAATTCGTAGAATTTATTTGTTGCATGAACAGAAATGTTAAAGTTTTCCCCTAGAGGTGTCCCTAAAGAAGTCTCTTCGTCTACAGTAGATGATCGTCGCCCCGTGTTACTTCGGCTTTCTTGGTGGTCCTCTCGTCTCATACCACCCCGTCTTTTCATGTCACTGTCCTTTATTGTTCGCCTCAGCTCTAGAATTTCCTTGACGTACGCATCTAGTTTTGACTCAACTTCTGTCAGTTCCTCCGGTGAAAGCTTTTCTTTGAAATGTTTCTCCTTTTCATTTCCAGATTCGTTGTCCAAGTTTTCTTCTATTTCCTCTTCTGGAATTGCCATTGTTGTTTTGCTGGCAATATCGTCTTTCAATTTCGATTGTTCATGCTTTGCACTGATGGTTGGACCTTTCAATTTTTCCTTTAGTTTTTTATCGTATTGCATAGATAACTCTTCAAACTCTTGGATAAACTGGTCGTAGTCAAACGGCCAACGTGATGGTCTGCCTCTCTCCAGAGGGATGCGTGCGTAGCTGTTGCAATAAAGGAGTATGATTGTCCCCGATTGCCTGGTGATACTTTTCTTTCTCAGAGATTTTCCACTTGTTTTTCGAGTCCTATGTTCATTGAATTTGGTTTTCCCAAACCTGGTTTTTTCATCTTCATTAACGAACGACTTTGACTTGGGTGGTACGACGGTGTCATCCTCTTTTTGAGGTAGATGTACAATGAGCGACTTTTTCGCAAATTCGGGTGTTTTGCACATAATTGTGGAACCAATAGGAAAGTTTAGGTAAAGTGATTGAAGGCATATAAATGTTAGAGGATCCCATGCCCGCAATTCCTAGAAAAGTTAAAAAAAGGATGAAATAACGGCAAATCTCAAAGTCGGTTGAACAAAGTGTTGATTTTTTATTGTTTTTACAGAATCTGCTGAATAACTAAAGAGTAAAGTTGGATTGTTCTCGCTTTCCATATTGCTCGTGGCATCCTCTTCAACGACCACATCCACATCTGCAAATTCCACAGTAAGAACCGGGCTTCTGTGTCCGAGCAGTTCCATCTGCGGCATTTTCATGACAAACTGACTAAATAGCCGAACGATATGGTCGTCACTTCCAGTAGCAATCATCTTCAAAGTACTAGAGTAGGTGATTGTATTAACGCCCTGAAAACAACACAATTTAATAAGTATTGTATTGTGTCCTTTTTATACAAACAAAAAATTTGAAAAAAAAAACGTTGTGATGATGTTCATACTTTTGTGACGGAAACTATAATGCTGTCGACAGTCTCTTTCATGTCCTTCACAAAGACACTGAATTTCTTATCTTTGCTGCAGCTCAAAACTAGATCACGTTCCGCAAGGTAATAAATGTCCGTTACGGGATGATGATGAGCCTTGTAATACTGAACTAATCCAGAAGCAGCCAATTGAGACATTAAAGTTTTATGCAGTTTTCCACGAATCTTCCTTCGACCAAGAGGATATTTAGGATTTGAAATAGTAAGAACAGCAATCCCTCCGTCTACATCTCCAATAAATAATTTCCCATTCAATTTGGTATCCACATTTCCGGGGAAGTATTCTAAACATGTTGGCATGAATGGAAGATCGAATAAGCGGTGACTTTCCACATGACCCTGATTTGGGATGCGAAGAAGAGGAAAGGAGCTCTCACATAATCCCATGAATTCCTTTCTCGGAAAAAGTTCCAAGCCAATATTCTGTTGCTGGATTTCACCAATATCGTACCATTGGAGAAGATTCTTGGTGGTTGCAAAAATTAAGCAGAGTGTGTCTGGAGCGAAGGTTGCATCAATTACTAGATGAGTTCGCTCACATTTCGGAGGCGGTGGATGATAAACCTTTAGAGCTGGAGTATTTGATTTAGAAGGATGGGGATGCATGGGGACGCTGAGGTCGAGGCAGTACGTGTGAATAAGGGAAAAACGCTCGGGATGGTATAAGCCAACTTTGCCAAACTTATTAACTGATAGAAAGAAATGGGAGGGATGCTTTCCTTCGCCTTCTCTTGAGCTAGTACCGCTAAAAGTGGTGTCATCGTCATCCTCATCGATACTGGTTTTGCTTTGTCGTATGGAGTGAATGGACGGGATGTAGAGGAGGCGCACAACATTGTCTCGGAACTTAAATTAAGAACCATTAAAACATTACAAAATAGACCACAAGAACCGAAAATTAGAGGCATGCAAATTCAAAAATAACCTTGCAATGTGGAAATTGCTGAAATTGTCCCTCCGTGGCAAATACCATTGTATTTAATTTACATGGATTGCAGTTATGTTATATAATTAATCACGTCCAACAGAGAATGAAGACCACCTTTAAGTTGTGAATTATATGTACATACTTTGGTTAAGAATTCCGATCTTTAGAAGGTTTGCCCAACTTGACTCGTACGGAGCCAGGCATTGACTGTCCAGTCTATAGTTCCTCGAACTTGTCGTGGCAAATGATCAATCACAAAATGAGGAGCGAAGCAATTTATGTTTCTGTATTTTATTAAACGACATACGAGAGAGATGCGTAAGACAAAGATAAATGGCTTCGGAAAACGACGGCACCACTGATTGTTCTCGTGTGTGTTAAAGATGCCAGCTGGATTAAAGTTTCCCTAATAGCTTTGAAAGTTTAGTACTTCCTGAAAGATGTATGATTGTCAATAATCAATAGGTTTTTCACAGCATAGTGTATTATAATTGTTAAATCAATATAATGAGAACGAGTGTGAGTGCGATTCTATCTATCAACAATTACAATAAGAGGACGCAAGTTATTGCCAATTGAGTGCGTGGTAAGAGCCTATTTCAAATTTCAAAAAAGAAACTCTCGGTCATTTCCAAAAGTCGAACCAAGTTGATGGAAAATGTGGAGTGATAATGTCAAACAAGAGAATAAAACGAGGAAGTGCTTCCCGATTATTGACAAAACATTTCAACATGGCTACTTGCTACATTCCATTTCCATGAACATTATAGTTTGTGTGTAGATTTTATAGGTTTCACTTCCTAATTCCTAGAGCAAACAACACTACAAATACCCCTTCCATTACTTTTATCTTTGGACTGATTAATGATTAGACAATGTCTTTAATAACAGCATTAAGCACAGCAATAAAAAAAAGAGTACTATTACATATAATGCCCAATCCAAAATACTGTTATTTAAAATTGGCAAAATAATGGCTTAGCTAACGCTGAATTTGGAAAATCGGTGTTTTATTAGATTTTTCACATCGCCTTTTACAAACGTTTTCATCTTAAAAGTATGACGGTAACGAGAAGAAATTTACTTCTTGTAACCGCAGCTTGCACGACGACCCCTAGCTCGTTCAAATTTACGTCCCTTTGATCGGACATAGGGTTTCGTGTGGCTGTGTGGAACTCCAGGAGCAGGTCCAAAGTGTCTCACAGCTTCACGTGCCTTGCGCTTACCTACAAATAAATGAAAGAAATTTTGGCATTGTACACTGTATGTCATCATCAATCATATAAATAATACGCGAAACGATTTAAAATAGTTAACATAATCACCTTGAATGAGAAGAGTGTTCTGTCCAAGAGGAGCACGAAGGGCAAGCTGGTCGAAAGTTATGATTTCACCTCCAGCCTTCAAAATCCTAGCTCTAGCCTTCTCGGTCATGCGAAGAGCACAAATCTGAAGCGAACAAAAAGCAAATACATTTTCATGGTTAATGGTTTGAAACAGGGATACACAAAAGCGATGGGACATATCCGTTGCTTACAGTCATCTTAGGGATCTGGAAAACAAAACAGAAACAGTAAGACATACATCAATCACGGTATTTAATTTACTAAATAATTTCACTTTCACTACTCCAAACGCTCATTCAACATCAGTAATTCAGCAACACAAGTTGCCTTCAAACATGACGATTAAAAATTTTGATCTTTAATAATTTCTGACAAGAGAACCACAATACATAGAAAAGTAAGCAAATTCAGAATTTTGAAGTAATTGTTATTTTCGTTAAACAAATCACTTACCATCTTTTCCTAATTAAAGTGTTTCCCACTGAAAAAAACGACGAAATGCACTAATTAAAAATTGTGCACGCTGTTTACCTTACAAAATATAAGGATGAGCCGCAAGACGGTAAGAAGTCACTGAGAATCCAATCAATGCTTCTGTGAACTTAAAAGCTGCCGCTTGGTTTGCTCAAAGAAGGTAATGGCAGGATTTAGACGGCAGCCAATAGTACAACCAGGTAGCGCTTGCTTGGCAGTTTGGCCTTTGTTCATTTTGGTGCATCAAGTTCGCCTTTGTTCTGCCAGCAGTTTAGCTTCAGCCATCAGCGATTCAGGTTTTTGCAACATTTCATCTAGCATCTCAACCTCATCTCATCCCTTCGTTCTTCGTTCCCTCTTCCCCTGAAATAATTAATATGCGTATGCGTGCATGAGTTTTAATGGTTTGTTAAAAATTAAAATGATCTATTCATTTATTTAAATACATTCGATATGCTGGGAATGTCTTTAGCTCGATTTGTGTATTAATTATCCATTGATAACATTAAAATTTTCAATTTATTCCAAATGGAGCAAAATAACCGGAGAGACAACAAAGATTGCAAATTTCATACATTTTTATTAAATAAATTTTTTTGAATGATTGTGATTCCAACTCAATTCTTATTACAATTAAATAAAATGCTTAATTAATAATGATCATCCTTAAATTCCATTTGAAGTATGCTCGATAAAAAGGACCAGAAGTGGAGTGCTTGCATGTTTAATCTGTCCTGGGCTGAATAAGGACACCTGCTGAAAACCTTGTGGCAAGCCTGTTCTCCTCCACTTACTCCTTCTTGCATCGCTTTCACGTAGCGATAGTAACGGCCATTCATGTTTTCCTGTACGGGACCGTGATCAGCTCTACGACAACATGAGAACATGTTTGGAGAACAAAATTCGACTTTTAAAATTACAGATTATTTTTTAAAAAAAAGCTCACGTTAATTTCTTTCCAATAATATTGCTAAGGGGCTGATACTTTTCTGGATCGGAGAAAACTTGACAGATTATTTTTTGTTGGCAAATGTCTTCGTCAATCTAATATTTTGAATTTATTTTATAGATCATATAAAACAAAAGAAAATGTTTCACATGTCAATTCACTAAATCCTTTATCAGTCTTACCCTCAAGAACGAAAAGTAGATGCCCAACTTGGAAAGTTCTATTGCGTAAGCCGGTTCGTCAAACGTGTCTTTCGGAAGGATTTCATCCATGGTTAGATTCGCCAATAATTCATTCTCCAGAGTGATGGATTTCTTGAATCTTCGGGAAGTTTGTAGATTGAATGTTGGAAGAGCAAATGAGTACGGAATTACTATTAAAAATCCTAATTTAAAACGAATTCAGTATCTATTTAATTAAGTTTTAATAGTTTTTCAAAACAAAGTCAGCTTAAAGTTTGGCTTTTGTTAAATTAAATCTACCAATATCAGTGGGCGTATCCGTATTTATGTAAACGAAACGTTTCTGACGTGAATGAACTTTTGTTGGTTCTGGAGTGGGCTCCGATTTTGTGTCGTGCGATTCTCGAAGCAGAACATTTTTATTCTCGAAATCAAGATGATGTTCGACTTGAGCTGAATTTAGGGCAAGAGTTTCTACTTTTCCAGAAGCGTTCGTATTTTTAATGATGATTGAAATGCTGAACAATATTAATGCAATAGTACTCAAACAAAACATAGTTGCTATATTTTGTGCTATAATTGTACAAATTTTTTACTATTTTTAAATTAGAAAGGAGTGAAATGTGAAAGCGATTCTCTGGAATCTGTACTAATTCACTTAACTATTGGCCATTTCCCCCTGAGTAAATAGTTCTGCAAGTCAAGTTCAAAGACCTCGATGACTCAAAATTATTGGTATATTATTGTTTGTAAAACTGGTTGATTCTAGACCTCAATGAAATGGAAGATGCTCTCTGTTCAGATGTGGAGGTTGAGAAAATTTTAAATGTCATGAATAATGAAATGATTATTAATGAGCTCATTTTATGTAGTTCAGTACCATCGCACGGAAACTTTGTATGTATCCCATGTTCAAGCACTTCATAAAACATTAAAACTAAAAACGCCTTCACATTGTCAGTTTGCGTGCAGAAATTAATTAGCATATAACTCCGTTCCGTTTGATGAGCAAACGCTCGATTAGGACTTCATGTACGCTTAAGAATTGAAATCATGATCAGCAAAGAAAACAAAGTTATCCAATTTTCATGACGGCAAAGTTTATTTATTTCATACGTATACCTTTTATTTAAATAGTAGTTGAAGTCTCCATGATTCGGAATTGTGAGGATAATAATAATATCATGTATCGCAACATTTCGCATGCATTAGTAGAAAAAAGAAACGTGCTTACTTAGCCCCTCATTCAAATTAAATAATGTAAAGAAAATATTATCAATCATCCCTTTCAAAAAAGAAGATACAGTGTACCAAATGATGTAACAGCAATTACCTAATTTTCACCTAGCCATTTTTAATTTTTTACAAAATATTTTAAAATAAATTAATCTTTATGCCGGAGTTAGCGTTTACTTAATGTTTCAGCTTAAAGACAAACAATTTTATACTATATCTTGATTTTTGGGTTTGACTCATAACAAAACACGATAACAAAACAAGGATTCCTTTTTGCAATTCGAATATTGACGCAGCGCAGACTTGGGTTGTAGATGACTTAATGCAAGTACAGTACATACACATACTACGCACTTATAAAATGTTCATCATGATAATTATTTTCATCACGACTCATTATATTTTGGAAAACTGGTTTGCTTTTTTACCAAATTTCAATTGCATCTCATTCCAATTTTTTAACACACTGACCAGTCGAACATTGCGTTAGTCTATCTTATTGCATTTTTAAAAGTTCCTTTGAAAGCTCCATTTCATAAATGGTTTGGGGATGTATTCGTGCATTTGAAAGGTGAGGCTGCAATAATCATGTAATGTCACAGTTTATGAGAAACAATCAGGAATTAGGACATGCATGTATATAGCATAAATAAATAAACAATTTTTAGAAGTTTTCCCATCATTTCAGTTGACGGATTTGAAAAGGTTTTCCTTTCAAATTTAACGTGCTTTTGCCTCACATGATTGATTCAACGTAATTATTCTACCAACATCAAACTCCAAATTTTGATCTTTTTACAAATTACAACTGATATACTTAAAATCTATAGTTTCAAGCAATATCTGCGTGCCTTATTTCATTAAAAAAATGTCATGTCCAGTCTCATTTTAGAAATGATGAATGTACTTACCTAAGTTATGGTGGAAAATTAAAACTTGGCATTCTAAATTACTCAAACCTATATCGGAAGGTAGGTAAAGTTCACTACTCATCTCATTGAACTAAATTTGATGAAGTCATTAACCATCATCAACAGATATAGTCGTTTAATAAAGACGATAAAATAAAAAAAATACATGGATTGGTCTGTGTAGGAGAATTAGTTAGTCTCGCCAAATCATACTACTAGCATCGTTACCTGTTTTGCAATTTCTAAAGTGCATAGCATTTTGTACTGAGTTGTAAACAAGTGAATAGAAATAGGAAGTGTTATGGCTCTTCTGCGTTGCGGCATTATTGGCATGACGGATAAGAGACAGGGGCTCGTGCACTTTTTAAACAAAACATCATTTTACATACTCAGTCGTCAGGGGATTTTAATGCATTATTCAGAGAACAGGACCTCAAAATGGAGCACATTTTTTATGCACACTCTTTTTCTCCTTGATTGCGCAAGATCAGGTACACATGATTTGGTAGATGTACTGGTGCCAGTGACAGTTGAGGATGACGAAGTTACCATGTCTGAAAACGGCATAACGCAAACTATGTACAATTAAATCAAGTGTCATGTATGTGATTCGGTGCGGCGACTGGCGAGTTCATTCAAAAATTGTAAGGCAAAGGAATCACATTTATGACAGAAGGTACTTAGAAAATTCCGTGATTTAGGGTCATGTTAGGTACAACATTTTCAATTCACGAAGATATCAAACAATTTCTGAGACGCTTTCAAGAAATAGTGGTGACACTGTGGGAGAGTGACATTTACCCAGCTATTTATCCAGTGGGAAGATGGCTTTCGGCTTAGGGAGAGTTTTATTCAGGCAATTTCAGAATGTCACAAAACCACTTCTTCCTGTGTTGTGGGTGCCGCTTCTTTACACCACTTTGAGCTCGATAGGACTTATTTTGAGTCTTTGGACTAATGGGGATATGTTTCAGGATGAGCAATTTCATAAGAATCCTGATGTCATTGGAGGCGAAACTTTTGATTTCATCGTCGGTACACTTTAAAGCATTTTGCATTAGGATAAAGATAACCTTGAAGTAAAGTGAAACTTTTACTAAATTAATGTGTTTTATGGCAATTTAGTTGGAGCAGGCAGTTCGGGAGCGGTAGCGGCAAATCGTTTGAGCAAAAAATATCGAGTTCTTCTCCTAGAAGCTGGAGGTGCTCTATCTTTGTCTTATCTTAACTCGATTAAATCAAACCTTTATTTCAACCAGAATCTAGTACCAACTTCCTCAAATTGGTAAATATTTATTGTTATAGGTGAAGCTAATCCTCTACAGTACATTCCAGGATTTGGAGTCGTCAGTAAAAGTTTTTTTAACTACTCATCTCAATTCATGTGCACTGTAACCTTTCATTTCATTAAGTCAAATTCGTTCGGTTTTTTGTTTTAGTTTTTCATCAATTACCCTGAAACTGACTGGATGCATCGTTCAGTGCCACAGAAATATGCTTGTTTGAATTCTGTTAATCAGGTAATTACAACACGTATAAACCAATCAAAACAAAATGACCAATGACCTGTTTTTATGTGTTAAAAATAATATTTTAAATAATAGCAATCTAGTTGGTCCGCGGGGAAAACGCTTGGTGGTACTGGTTCAATTAACCTTATGATTCATCTAAGGGGCCACAAGAAAGATTTCGAAAACTGGGGCAAAATCCTGAATGATCCCAGTTGGAGCTGGGAAGGTGTTTTGCCCTTCTTTAAATCGTAATAACATATAAAGCTTCATAATGAATTTCTTTCGTTTTATATTGTCTTTCTCATGAAAAAGGATCGATTAATTTTTACTTTATACTTTAAATTACAGATACGAGGACTATGAAGAAGGAGGCGATCGTACGTAAAACAAGTACTTAAGAATGGTTAAGGGGTAAAATGAGAAATTGTGGAATTAATGTTTCTTTACTGTTTCTTAGCTGAGTATCATGGGTTTGGGGGAGACCTCCGAGTGGAGACACCAGAATACGTCGGTAATTTAGCCAAATATAATAATTTATATTATTTACTCATAATTTTGCACCAATGTCTTAGCCAAGCTCTTTCCTCGTTCCAGGCATGGGCCCGGAATTCGTTCGAGCAGGTGAAGAGTTTGGCTATCCCCACTGTGATCTCAACGCACCTTTCAACGAAGGTTTCGATCTGCTAAAGTATCCCGTAAAATATGGTATCCGTCAGGGAACTTATCAGGCTTTCTTACAACCAATCCGTCGCTCTAGAAGAAACCTTGTGATCCGAAAATTTGCCCACGTAAATCGAGTTCTTTTCAAGGATGGAAATGTAGCATACGGAGTTGAATATGATAGACACGGGGCCACTCATCAAGCGTTTGCGAATAAAGAAGTTGTGATAACCGCGGGTACGGTCAACACGGCAAAATTGCTTATGCTTTCGGGCATTGGACCCCAACTTCATTTGCAAGATCTCGGAATACCTGTTCTGCAAGACTTACCTGTTGGTTTGAATCTTCAGGATCACATTGCGGTTAGTGCTTTGAGTCTTAAAGTTTTTCGACTTCCTGGGTTTTAAAACTGGTTCTGATTTGATTTTTTATCAGGCATACTTGGGCCCTTTCTTTATCGACAAGCCACGTTCAGTCGTTTTGGAGCGCGATTTGACACCGTCTACGTTTGTGCAATGGTTTACTGGAGGTCATGGCATACTCTCCTCGACAGGGGTGCATGCAACAGGAATAATATCATCATCCCTGGCAAAGGCCAGAGGTGAAGGGGATTGGCCGGACATTCAGTATTTCCTTTTTGGTTTCTCAGTATTCAAAGGCTTTGCAGGCGTTTTCGCACGTAGTTTTGGTTTGACTCTGGATGAACAGCAAAAGTTTTGGGATCATGCAATCAACAAAGAATCTTATCTCATTGGTGTGTCGGGAGCCAGACCATTCTCAAGAGGTTTTGTGAAGCTGGGTGGAAAAAGTCCATATGACCAACCAATTATTGATCCCAGGTATTTCACTGACCCTGGGAACCAAGATCTTTTATCAATCGTGGAAGGTGTGAAAATTTCAATGCTCTTGAGCGAAAATAGTACCGCACTTGGACATGAACTTGGAGCTAGATACACGACTCAGCTACTTCCGGGTTGCGAACATTTACCTTTTAGAACTGATGAGTACTGGGAGTGCTATGTTAGACGTTATACTGTCACTTTACATCACCCTGTGGGTACTGCAAGTCTAGGACAAGTAGTTGATACAAAACTTTCTGTTTTTGGAGTTAAAAACCTCAGAGTTTTGGATTGTTCGGTGGAGCCCGTCTTGGTTGTCACGAATACCCAGGCTAGTGCGATCATGATTGCGGAAAAAGGATCTCACATGATTTTAGAGCATTGGAAGGAGCAGGAGGAGCAAGCAAAATTGAGACAGACGCAATATGGTGTTCCAGAACCAAGGACACCAGAAATTAAATACGGAAGCCCGGTGCAGAGTCCTGTCATTTCCTACAGTGTTCCTGCGTACAAAAGTCCTGAAACTAAATATGGTATTCCAGAAGTAAAATACGGAACCCCGGAACAGAAACCACCTGAAGTTAAGTATGGCAGTCCACCACAGCAGAGCCCAGTAATTTCTTACGGAATTCCCGAAAAGAATCCGGGCATTAATTATGGGCCACCAGTTCAAAGTCATAATCACTTCTCGGGCTTAAGCGTAAAATATAGCGCACCTGCAGTGTCCGATATTAAGTATGGAGCTCCAGACAGCAGTTTCCCTTCAACTCCTTCTCAGGAACCAAATACTCAATTTCAGCCGCCTGAAACGGGAGCTCCAATACCTAACGCGCAATATAAAGTTATAATCTCATCATCTTCAGCTGTCACAGCACCTGAACCAAACGTTCTATTTCAACCTCCGGGGTCCGCACCTATTCCAACTGGACAATATAAATCTGATGCAACCGCATCAATATCATCATCACCTCTTCAAATAAAAATTCCAATCCAGTCTGAACCTCAGCAGTCCAAATCGGTTTCATTATCCATTAATGATTCCGAAGAGCCTGTAGTAGTTCAGTTGCCACCGAAGGACTTGATAACATCCTCTCAACCTTGGTTTCAAATTAAAAAGCGAAGTGAATCAAGGTCAGATTCTCCAAAGAATAAGCGAGATTCATTAGAAGAAACCAGCAGTGTGGGGCATAGTGAGATAGCAAAAAGCAATTCAACAAAAACTTCATTGAACGAGCTGTTGAGTAGTCTCAAGCCTAAGGATTTTGTTGAAAATGTATTTGTGTAGCAATAACAAATGATGGGTTAAGTATTGTCTCAAATTACGAGCAATGTATGTGTATTAATTGTTTTCTTCATTAATTTCTGTACATTTCATGTAAATATCTTTTGTTTTAAAAATAGCAAATAAACTATTTTTTGTCATCAGTTCATGAAATCATGTCATTATTTTTAAAATTATTTATCGGCTAGACTAGGTGTTGCTCATAATTTATTTCGTCGGTCTATTCTGGAGTATGCATGATCATGTAAGTTGGTCGTTAGGGACGGCACGGAGGAACAACACTGTTGCTACTCGTCCTAGCATTAAGCATGTTTGCATTTCCCCTCCATTTAGCCGTCCCTACTTTACGGAACAAGTTTGTTTCGCATTTCGCATATTGGATCCAATGAAAATTGTAAGTCTGGATTATGAGGATGGACTATGGACATAAAGTTCCCCAGATAATAAATACTCCCTAGCCTGTTATTCTTGTATTGGTTTTGTCGGACATAAGAGAGGTCCTCATCAGAGATGGGAGATTTTGATGGAGATGATTTTGACATTGACGAGCTTTTGGATGTAGGTTTTTAATAATAATTTCATTCCCTTTTATAAATTAATTTTTATTGATGTTTTGCATCATTCTTGGTGTGATTGTACTATTGATAGGAAATTGATTCTACTGGAACCAAAGGAAAAGATCCGAAATCGACTCCCGCCGCAGACAAGGTAAGAAAATCTTCACTTCGTTGTTGTAGTCACAGTTGGAATATAATGAATTTCTGAATTTGAAAAGTTGAAGTTCTTCATACCATTTTATCACCTCAAATGCGACCAAGGATTAGTTATCTACATTTGATACGAAGATAGGGTGAAATAGTATTGGCTGAAATAAAAATGTTTAATTCTGGTTCACCCCGTTTTCAATCTTTACAGACCAATCCTACTATAAGTGGTAGTGGAGGTGCAGCCGCGGGTAACAAATCTGTGCGTTTTTCGGATGATGGTACCGGATCAGGAGAGACTGCTGCTACTGCCGCTGTTGGAAGCGGTGATGATGACTTCATTTCAAAACTACCTCGAAGCCAAAGGGAGCCCCCTTCGTCATCCCTGCGAACAATGTTTTTCGCAGATAATAAGCCATCGTCCGCTCCCACTCCAAGCTCAACAAAACCTCCATTACCTCCTTCGGCTTCATCAAGAGGAAGGTCGAGTACCGCATCTGGAGGCGCATCAGATTGGCTCGGGATTCAAGATGGGAAGGGTGGATCTCGTGGTGGCTCCCCTACTAACTCACCTCCACCAACACGACCAAGAAGTACAGCAAAATCTTCAGGCAGTGTAAGGGGCTCATCTACAGAGAGAAGCAAGGTTCCAGGGACATCTTCTGATGAAGAAGAAGCATTATTTAAGGATATCGGATTGCCCCGTCAATCACGGAGATCGCAATCACAACCAGTTCCCTCTTCAGCAGAATCAAATCCGCATCCTTCAGCTTCACGAAGTCGTTCTGGAACCGGAGAACATAACCCATTTCCTTCCTCTCAAGACACTCAACCCAAACCTTTATCAACACTTCCCTCAAAATCAACATTTTCAAGTTCGTATTTGGATCAACTAGGAATGAGTCCTCCATTACCAAACGAATCTCCAAAAACATCTCTAGATCTTAGCAAACCGTCATTTGGGCCATCTTCAACTATCACGAAACAGTCGCCCATCCACCATTCATTACCTTCATCTGCTGCTTTACTAGGAACTGGGAATCCAAACAACGTGATCATTCCCCCCGCGCAAGAATCGTCTTCAGGATTTGCTTTAGCGAAGCCAGAACCACTCTCGTCATTTTCACTCATGGGACCTTCAGTACCTCAATCTCTACCCTCACCACAAGGTTCCCAACAACAAGGCACTGGAACAGGGACAACAAAGAAAAAAGTGGTAAAGAAAGATGCTAGTGGAACTGGAGTTACATCAACTGTCTCCTCAACTCTACAACTCCCCATCCACTTGATAAACGAGGAAGAGCTGAAAGCAATGAGCTCATCTCTTAAAACGCTTTACTCTAATCAACTTGATATGCTAGAAAAAAGTTACAAAGAACAAATGGATTTCCTTAATGACGCTAATCGTCGCAAAGAGGAGCTTCTGAGAGAAGAAATGAAGGCAATGCAGTCCGATTACGAAGAGAGGTTGGAACGGCATCGGCATGAAATCCGCGAGCTTGAAGCCTCCAGACAACCCCAACTAAAGAGTTTCCAAGATTTGGAAGGTCTACAAAATCTTTCCGAAAAGTTAAGCGTGGCAGTCAAAGATTTGCAAGATCTTTTTGGAAAGTCTGGAAGCACAACTGATGCACTAAATGTTCAAATTCAAAGTTGTATTCAAAATTCAATTCAAGAAAACTTGAAGAAGGACCAAGAAAACAAAGAAAGATTGGAGGATAAAATGAGTGAAACAGTCAAAAGTTTGGACGAATCTGTAGCGAAAAGGTTTGGTATGATGAATGACGCATGGAGAAACCTTCTGGGGCAAATCAAGAATAATATGACTGAGTTGTTGGAAACAGCGCAAATGAAGGGTTCACGGAGTGATGCTGAATTGGAAAAGGAGCTGGTTAAGCTGGAAGCAAATATCGCACGCACAATTGAAGGTATGGCGAAAGGGGTGGACGAAAAAGGCGATAAGACTTCGGAGAAAGTCATCGGAAAATTAAGTGGTGAGCTGAAATAATTATTAATGACTTTTGTTTTATAATTTCAAAGCATAATTTTTTAGAAAATGTTTTTATGTATATTCTTCTCAGAATCGGAAAAGAATCTTCTAGGGGAACTGGGGAAAATTTTAAGGCTCCTTCGTAAAACGAAAGAGCAGACTGAGGGTATAACTTTAGAGCCAATTGTTAAGGTGCTTGAAACAGACAGGGATGACGAGCAGAGGCGTCGCGAACGTTTAGCCTCAAGTATAAAGGAAATGCGACGTGAAATCAAACGTCTATCGATGGAAAATGAAAGTCGACAAGAATCTATGCAAAAGTTTAACATGACAGCAGAACTCGAATTAAAATCCATCAGCCAATCAATACGTGACCTGAATTCTCAAATGAAGTTTAGTCTGATCTCGGGCCCTGAAAACATGACTAACCAGTTTAACTCGAGTATGCAGCAGACTCAGGCAGAAATGGAAATGAAACTCCTTCGAGAAGAACGACACGCCCTCTCGGATTCCATGGCTCAGGTGAACGTGGAAAAGCGGAAACTATCTGAGGACAGGATCGAGCTTGAAAAGCAAAAACTGGATTTCCAAAGAGAGCGTGATAAAATTAAGAACCTGGAAATCCAACTTCAAACAAAGATAGAGGAAACGGAGGAAATGCAAAAGAAAGCAGAGTCCGTTCGTAAAGAAGAATTATACCTCTCCTCCGAAGCACAACAAAAATTGAAGGAACTTTCGAAGGAGAAAGCAGCCTTGCGCGAAAAACTTCATGAAGCGGAACAAAGGCTTCGAGCGTGGGAACAAAAGTTAAGACAGGACAGAGTAGAGCTTGCTCGGGAACGGGAGTTTATGGATAAACTCAGGGAACAAATGCTTTGCCCAGGGTGTATGAAACAGCATAATAGGATCGTGGTTCCTCCGCCTCCTCCTTACATCCCTAACGAGACCATCTTAACATCAACTTCCAATCAAGGCCTAGCAGCAGAGAACTATTTTAACAGCAGAATTACCGCGATCAATGGAGGAACTGGAGGTAGTGGAGATCCAAATGATCTGTTTGATACTTACTATCACAAATTATTTGATTAAACTATGTGTCTACATGTCTCCTCATTCTATTTTTACACACAACAAAAAAAAAACCGTTTTGCATAATATTTTACATTTAATAGTTTGTTTGGTTAAACGAGTTCAGTTAATCCTAAATATTTTTATTAATCATATCATATCATTGGAATGGATTAAAATTCTTCTGGATTTTACTGTGAACGTTATTTATTTCATTTCTCTACATAAGTAAATGCGATACTATTGTACGACCGGCAATATCATTCTTTTACAACTGCTGTCATTACTTCATTTAGTCATCATGATTCCTAGAACTTGTGTAATTTACATATCGCATTTAATTAAAATTGTTTATAAATCCGTGCATTTAGAAGGACCGACAAGTACGGCTCCATTTCTGTTAGTAATGATAATGAAGGCGTGCTTTTCTTTCATTGGTAGGGCTTATCGGGATGTAAAAGGATACTATATGATCAATGCTGTCTGAAGAAGAAGAAAATCCTCTCGGGCCTTGATCTTGATATTATTATAAGCTTTTATGAAATGAACGACAACATGTTAAGAGGACCGAACAGTACTACAAACATATCATAACATCATAACTACTGTTTGTCCTTCGTTAACATTTCCACCATCCGTCCATGGTGGATAAAATGACTCACTCATATTTCACATCACATTTAGGTAGTGCCTGAAGCTCAAAATATTTATGAAACAAGCTCTCTCTTCTGTATGCAATAATCTGAAGTCGTGTCAGGAAATAAGAAGCTACTGAATATTTGGGAATTGAAAAAAACGGCACGAAACAAACACGAGAAGAATCGAGAGAGACAGGGAATAATTGTAGAATAAAAGCAAACTCGAACCGGAGCAAAGAGGGAAACGCTCAGTGTTTACTTTACAATAGCAATAAAAACGTTAAAATGTGATGCATTTTTACGTTTTTAGTAATAAGTAGTTGTAGTTGGTTTGAATCTTTAGTTCTCACGATAAGTTAGTATAGTTAGGTTCGTTTCTGGAGTTAACCTTTTTATTTGCCAACGATTAATTATTTCGGAATATGCAACAGAGTATTAATTATAGTATTTTTCGGAAGCGATAAATAATAGTTAGCTGCTCTTCTATTGAACTTTAAGGTACGTAAATTACGTAATCTTCATTTTCGTTATTTGCAAGTCTCCGATGTTTAGAGGTTCAATTATATTTGTAATTTCCATCTTATTGACAGGTTTAGTGAACCGCCAATTCATTTAAGTTGAATGAATCATTTGAGAAATGGCGGCTCCAGTTCCAAATACCAGTTTTATGAATTCGCTTGATGCGGAGGTTTCATCTATACCCCCAGCCCTTGAAGTCGGTCTGAATTTTCCCAAATTTAACAAGAAAGAGTTTTCTTACTCTTATGCGAAACAAGTTGAAATTATGACAAAGAACTTTGAGCACTTTATAAAGGTAGGTTAGAGGTCCAGTCCTGGACACAGCTGGACAATCGTGTCATTTGCTAAAAATGTTACATAGTAATATCTTTCGGCCACTTGTTTGACTTGTTCCTTTAATTCTTTACAGGGTATTCAAGCAGCCGACCAGCTGGAGATGTCAGAGAAGAAAAGACAAAATGGTACAAATATGAGAAGGGCCAGGTCATTAGACGCGCTTTATTCTCCAAATTGGAAGAGTCACACGACGACGGTAAAAGTCAAATCGCTACCATTTCTATCGTTTGAAGGATATAACATAACGCATAAAGTCTCTTTTTTTAGCTTAAAGAGACCGAACCCGGTCCCAGTAGAAGCTCTGATGAAACGTCTGGTGGAATCAATGGAACAGACCCAAACGAGTTCGACAAATGTTTCCCTTCACCCATTATGACAGTATCATCATCTCCTTGTAACTGCAACAATGAAGCTCTCAAAAAGCGCGTGGACACAATGTGTACCTTTCTACATGCTATTTTCCTCAATCAAATGGAAATCGTCGGTAAAAATTACCAGGCTCAAATGGAAACTATGAAAAAGGTGGAAGATGTGCAGTCGGTTGTGGAAGAAGAATTTGATGCTGAGCTTGAAAGTATTGAGGCAGAACTTCTACACGTCAAGACGGTCACTTTGAAGAATCTGCAAAACCGAATGAATACACTCGAACAAAGTTTTGGTTCCATCAATCATTTCTTGACGACCTCGAACAATACCATCGATAAACTTGAAAAAATTGCGAACTCGTTAGCTGGTAACAGCGACCAGTTGCGCCAATTGGTAGTCAAGATTCCAGACTCTGTGACATCACAAAACCCACCAGTAGAATGTCAACCTGGTCATCAAACAGGTAGCAATGATTATGTTCCTAAACCGCCGGTTACAGACTCTTCAAGCTCAGATGAAGAGGAACCTTCCGACGTAAATCAACACGAACCTGATGAAGATGAATCGGGAAATGGCGAATCTCTTCCATTGATTGTAGACAATCTCTTAACAGACAATTACGAAGGGGACAGCGATGATGAAGATTATGCTGATTATGGGAATTTTTATGATGATGAGAACTTTGGTTCTAACAGTGACAGCGATGAGAAAGAAGGGTCGCCGATAATTTACATTTAAAAGTTTCAGTCAGGTTTACATTATTAGCTATATGTAGATCATTTTTATAGGATCAATTGAATCAGGTAACGCCCTTGAATCCTTCAGTTAGTATTTACACTTTAATTAAATACCTGTGGAGCAATTTACTTATACTTTTGTTTCGAATAAATTGTTTTGTTTTTACATTTATTTTATATTCAATTTTTTGTTGCTTTTCTTTGATTGATTGCATAACGTTACATATTACGTTACGTACTTAGCAGGTATATTCAGCAGCATTTTCCACGAAAAATTTTGGGTTTGCAACGCAACATTAGAAAATATAGTTTACTCGTTCCATAGTGTACTATACTACGAATACGAAGTCCCAAGAATTCATGACAATAATGATACAATCCTATTTTAAAAGTCAGTTTCATTGCGTACTTTGCGCTTTATTTTGCTGTGTTGTTCTTTCAATCGTCAATATATCCGCTTTCACTAATTTTTTTCATATCTTGGACATTAAAAACCGTTATTAATTGCTTGCGTTCCCTATTTTTTTTTAAATTTTATTTGCGCTTTAGTTTTCTACTAGAATACCTCTCCGTCCAATACAAATACAATTACCTGCATGCCGAAGTACATGCTTGGTTATCCGTTATCTATTATCATTATTTTTTTACAAATGACAATGAATCCGTCTATATTACTTATTTGTATCAGTGAAAACATTTTAAGGTTTAAATTATTTAATTGTTATTCAAAACATTATTGATAATTAATAAATTTACACGTTTGTAAACTGTACATAAGTCAAAAGTTTATACAGAAAAACTGACTATGATATACTGCGATAAAAATTGTTTTCTTATGAAGTCGGATGCAAGGAAGTCATTTTACCATATTTTGCACTACATTTCTACTTTAGATTTAACATCATTTAAGAAGAGCATTTTAATTTTACAAAAGGCAGTACTTAAAATTATTATATGGACGGACTGACTTATTTCTTGTAGGATTTTTTAACGGTCAGTGTAACATATATATTTACTCTTTACTATTCCCGTATTTTGTTTTCTCGAAACTTTTTAGATCCTCACTTGAGATTTACAAGCATACCTACCTTACTTTAACTGGGCAGCGTTGTATGGTATGTACACTTAAATATTTATAAAAGTGTTACTGTTATCTTATCATGTTATGGCCATTTTTTTTCATATAAAAATTGTAAAACACGCTGCACAATGGAAATCGGTTTTTAATAGGTAGGTTAATAATTAAGTTTGATTAAGCCTCTCCATTTTAAACAGCTTTTTATTGCTTTTTAGCTCGATTATGTGAATGTACTGTGATGCGATGCGATCGAGTTGTTTAAAACACTGACAAATTTAGACAATTAGCTGCACTTCTTCAACAATCAGATATATTGCGGTGATGTCGTGAGAAAAACGCTAATTAATTTTTGGTGTATTTTGGCAAATTACGACAGGAGCAATAATTATGTCATATTGTATTACATTACAAAATGTTCCTTCAATTCCTTCCCTTTCCAACCTTTTCTTTTGACCGATAAAAAAGTTTAGTAAGTAATACCCTCTACTTCCAACAAAGTTATACTCATTTAAAAGTGAAGACATTCATTTCCTTTCCATATTACATATTTCAAGGTCATTACTTAAGTCATTACATTTTTTCGCTAGGACGGAGCATTAGATATTTTTGGACATTGTCAGTCTCATTCTCGTTTCATATAGCATACCTACGTAGTAGCATTATCGACATCGATCTTTAGAAAAAGTCGTAGGGGTAGAAATCCTAGTACAATTACAAAACAGTCAGGTTGACTAATTAAAATATGTGATTACAAATACCTATGTATTGTATTACTCGTAATTAGTTCACTTTTTGTTAAAAGCAATTTTGGCTAAGCCATTACTAAAACTGATTCTATGGGGCTGTTCAGTGACAGGCGATTTTGGTTTTGGAGTAGTGTTAGCATTGGCGATTCCGTTGTTTAGACAGGTTCCAGATTTCTCGCGGCAATGCTGAGTGTTGTTATTC
Organism: Seira musarum; assembly: GCA_027743895.1. Classification (NCBI taxonomy): domain Eukaryota; kingdom Metazoa; phylum Arthropoda; class Collembola; order Entomobryomorpha; family Entomobryidae; genus Seira; species Seira musarum. Next base: position 444 of record JAHZMX010006353.1, on the reverse strand, counting down.
TTGACCTCCAATAATTGTGGGTTATTTTCCACAATGTTGAGGAGAATGCCGTCTATGTAAGCCCGCAGGTGCTCATTCACTTCAATTTGTTCTTTCAGTGCTTTCTTCACCTGAAACATGAAGAATTTCTTAGTTAAATTTAAATGACTCAACCCAGGCAGACCAGACACTCATGCCTTTACTTTATTGAATGCTATGTAAAAACTTGGAAATAAGATTTTATGCAGATTTAACTGCTCGTGAAGGATGAAAAATTATACATATTCAAACGTAAGCAAACTGTAAACAAGCCATGCATAGGTATTTGAAATTATATTATTTGAAAAGAGATTAGATCAAGCCAAAGTGAATTATTTACATAATTAATAAAACATGCAGTATTAAGTGTTTCAAATTGATAGTGAATATAGTTTGTTTTGTACAAAAGAACTCAATAGGGAACCC
>JAHZMX010006352.1:0-10904 GCA_027743895.1 Seira musarum | reverse complement strand
CATTAAATCAGTATTCTGGGGACAACTCTTTCGCTGTTAACCCTTTTCAGCTTTCGCTGTTAGCTCTTTTCAGCTACGTCGTTATCGCTGCTTAACAGCTTTATTTAATTACAGCTATCTGATTTCTATTGTGGATCATGCCTCTTAAGTTTCATAATTGCTATCAACATTTAGTCTCTCAGATTTATCAGACATCCAATTTGCACAAAATAAAATGTCCAGAAATGGTATTGAATGGAACTTTCAAACTTTCCATCACGCCTTTGCAATACGAGGTAATAATAGCAAAATGAGATAACCAATACGGGATTGCTTTCCAAGCATTAACAAATGAATATATGTACCTCATACACTCTTGATAAATATATGTACCTATGTAATTGCCCGGGAAGTGTAAGATCTCTGATGAAGGAGTACACAAACTTTTTCCAACTTTAGTGGAAATGAATGCGATAAAAAATCATTTCTATGAATCCCCATGAACACCTCGGCCCAAAGTAATGTATCAATGGCGGGATTCATTCATTTAATAAGGGAAAGTGGAAAGTGTCACAAAGCCTCCATCCCACACCACACCACCGACATAATCTGGCATGGTTATTGGACAACTTCTGCAAAATAAGAAAAAACCGTGTCGCACTAGTCGTCGGTTAAGAGGGATCACATATATGCAGTAAAAAAAGCTTCCTGCTTTCTTCAAGCCTAGGTTGAAAGTAGTACAGTTCATCATCACGAAAATGAAAAAAAATCTGGAGCCTTCTAGGTTTGAGTGGCACACTTGAACCTTTCCTAGATTTTCTAAACGAATATAAGATAGACAATGTATAAAAGAAAATATAAAAGACGAGACACGAGACTTGAAGAAAAGTAAGAAAAAGTTGTTGACTGACAAACTGCAAACTTTTCAACTTTTACCATCACCTGAATAAAACTGCCAAGTAGGGAAAAGTTAGATGCATCAAAAGCAATTGTACCATGTTCCGCTAAAATTGCTGCTTTTTAAGGACGTAAATTAAACGATGCTCCTCACTGAAAAGGTACATGTGAGATTTGTGTTTAACGTGTGATATAACGTTACGTTGATTTCATTCCCCATTCCCTCGAAATTTCATCACTAAAGACAAGGCGAAATGAAATGTTAAAACCTTTCGTAAACAGTTCGCTGTCTTACAATTACACATTAAACGAGGGTAAAAGTGATGCTTCAAAAGTATCTCTGTCGTCATGTCATTCGTATTCTAAGACTAACGTACTAAAAATGGAGTTGAATTAGCATTTCACATGAATTGACAAATTAAAATACTTACCCGTTTCAATTCTAGGAGAAGTGGACGAGTCAATTCAATTCGACTTTTGTTGATTTTTCTGATCGCCACGACGTTGCTCTGTGAGATTAAGGGAGATTTCTTGTAGATTTGTTCAAACTACCGGTGGCTTTAAAAAGGCTTTAATTATATAAAATCATCAGTTCAGGTATACCTTATAAAAAACCGTTTTAATGAACAGTTGCTTGTTACTTCCAACAAATAAAGACTCGGCGGATATATTACTCTGTTTTAAACACACAATGATAATAGGTTAGTATTTATCCAATTCCCGTAAATATGTATGTCTAGCTGGATGAAAAAATTCTGAAGACTAATTACGATAAGTGAAGTCCTATGAGATGTAATATCGGTTCCAACGCCCGTTGTTAGGACATCGTTAATGTTCACCTTCCATGTCATCGATGCGATTTCAGCTTCCAGTTTATAATGACTGCAGACAGAAAACATATTTCACAATTAATCTTTAAGAAATCAAAGTTTGATAGTAATTCTATGGATTAATGCATGCCGACATATGATGTATATGAACGAACCCAATAATTGTAAATACCCCACCACGATTCTTCCTTTTCCTAGTAACGTATCAAAAGACATTATGTAACGCAACGCTTTTCTTAATCCTAAAGGCACTACAATGTCTGACCTTGTGTAGATATGTTTGTATTACCAATTGAGCAATCATATAATTTTTTCATCAAATACAAAGAGGATCTCAAAATAACGGGAATAATGCAAACGTGCGCGACTGTAGGAATGTTTGTCCAACCCAATTCCCGAGTTATATTATTTTTATTTTTAGGAGCACATGTGTCATGCCTTCTGAAAAGTTTCTCAATCCGTTCACTTCTTTAGAAAGATTTCATGCTTTAAGAGAAAAAAGAAGAGGTACATAAACGGCAGTGCTTAAGACTTCTTCGTCACGGTGCATATCACAATGAACGTCTTTATGTGCCCGACTAAACACCGAGCCATACCACTGAACTGCATGCATGCAACGCGATGCCATTTCCATGTCCAAGTTTAACAGCAATAATAATAATCATCCACTCGTAACAAATAACAAAAGAATGTGGATAAGTGGGCAACGCTAACTTGACACCATCATTTTTCATCTACCTAAAATACGTTTATCACTGTACGTGTGCTATCAGCTTCCTTTCCGGCAACTAATGACAACGAATACACCATAAGGCGTATAAAATATATGCAGTTTTTTTCTGCTAACAGTTCGACGGGGCTGATGGCTAACTACATGTATGGAAAATGAAAGTTTGTCGGGGAAATCTATGCCACTCCTGAATGGACTTAAGTGATTACAACAATAACGCACAGACTGCTGCGTTTCGGTTTCGTGGCAAGAAAAGCAGTTACCGTCACAATTACTACGAAAGGGCATACTCGTTCTCATCGCATCACTGTGATGATCACTCCCATTTTCGAAACATCCCAATTTGGTAATGCTGGTGTGTCGCGAAATGAAGTAGGTATTGTGTTCAAGAGCCAAGCCAAACAGCAGTACCAGAAACAAACCCAGTCTGGGAAATGGTAGATCACTAAGAAATATTATCATTATCAGATATTAGATATGTACATAGATCAGTATCGATGAATTCGTTTTGGATTGCAAGTGCAACGGTGTATACCTTGTATTTGAAGGCCCTCTGTCTGACCTTAATTACATAGACGGGATTAAAACAGTTTTTTCAGGCCGGTCTACTGGATGTTACTTTTAATTGTTACGAAATAAATCTCACGAAATTTTGTCTAGGGTGGGGTAGGCCAAGATTGTTCGCCGCCAAAAAATTACCGCTTATCACGAGTATCAGAGAATCTTGATCAAACGGAGACTAGATTTGATTGGGTAAATGATGGATATTTAAGTATTTCATCACACCTAAACTTCATACAGGTAACTTCTATAAGCTACAAAATGCAGTTGTTTTTTTGATTGACCTGTATCTATCCCAGTTGTGTATTATGTCGATATAAAGTGAAAGAGAGAAATAATTCAACGGTATAATGGACTACGTTCGTGTCTGATTAGAGTCCTACCAAATTGAAAAAAATGAGACATATTCCGTAGCATAAAATTCCAAGATGGTTTTAGACAGTTTTAAATGACATTAGGTTCCTAACCAGCGTAAAAAATGTTCCAAAATGGTATATACTCACGTTGCCCCACATTGACTTGGAGAAATGAGAAATCGTAGAAAGTGATGCAGGTAAAAACCTGGCATACCTGGAAAATGAATCCGAATATGTATATAAACTCTCTTGCCACTATGAGATGAAGATAAATAGGTGCTCTTAAGGGACTCTACATTTACACTTTGATATATTTCATTGCCTCAAGCAACGATGAATTAATTAATAGAGTTTCATCTGAAGAATCACTTATACCAAAGAAGAAAGGGTTGGCGTGAAATTCCATGAGAAACTTGATTGACACACAACATTTTTCATTTCTCTTCTATTCCACTCCATTAGTTTAAGATATTTTGTCTTTATCGCATGAAACAGAAAATTATCTGCAACCTCTTCAATGCCCATCTCGCTGCCGTATTTTCTATATTTAGAAGCAAAAATTGGGGTACACGTCCTCATTACTTATCCTCCCATTGTTAATTCTGTTTGAATTATATCCGCATTATACTGGAGAAGAAGAACGAAATGTAAATAAGTTTGGATTTGGTTGAGTGAAAATAAGTGAAATTATTATTTCAAACTATATTTATTTCGTCATCTTATGTCTCCACAATAATTACGATAGACATCACTGTTTAAAGCATGCACCCCCTCTCCCAAAATGTTCGTCTTTAGTAATTAATTTTTATTGTGTTTCAACATTTAGTCCGTGGGCTTTCATAATTTTATCCATTATTTGTCATTTTTGATCAACACCACGTTCGAGCTTCAAAAGGGAAAGTATAAGTACGCCGTACGCCTTTCCATGTTTTATGGAGCGAAGAACCCAGATCTTGTCTTTTGCTGTGGCATCCATTAAACACAGTCAACTGTCACGGTTCATTCTGGCTTGTCTTTTCCGCGTAAAATTCTCGAGTAAAAGTGATGCTAGGCCAGACGAAAGAAGACTGGAGAACCAGGGGAAAGCAAATTCTCTCCCAACTGCTCATCCATCCACAATCCACATGAATATGTACTCGGTTTAGAGGTCTTTTCCCACATCATATTACTGATTCAGCTAACTAAAAGTCGATTTTCTCATGAAAAAAGAATTCCAGCCACTCCACTTTGTCTGAAAGGAGCTACGATAATCATCATCATCATCATCATCATTACTATTACTATACAAGCGCAAAGCCAAAGCGTTTGCTGTTTCTTGATGCGGAAGCACTACATGTTTTGTTGATCACTCAAGCGGCCGCTTTTATACGGAGAAATGTGAAGAATGAAGAGTGAGTGAGTTGGAGAACGTCGAGGAACGCATTATTCGCACACACGCGCCACATTAAATAAGTACGGCTTCATTCAAAACTTTTTTGCGAGTGCGATGAGCGAAATGGCATGTATGAATTACGAAACAATCGGGCGTGTGGAGTGGAGTGGGATCGAGCTTTCCACACACTCAATGTGAAAACAACACTAGGTTTGCGTTTGCGGCTTTTACGAAGAAAAGGGAAAACAAATTATAGAAGTACACATGCTTTCTACTTTCCAATCAGACGAAACGTTTGTGGTCAAGAGTTAAGATTTTGTTTGAAGCTGTAATTTCCACTAAAAGTATAAATACACCCGGCAAATGTGTTCCATCTGCACTTCAAAACTATGGTTTGAGACGTGTCTGATGTACCTAGATGTACATAGGTACTCATATATAGAAGCTATAGTTCATGCAACATTGCATTTTAGAAGGAAAAGTCTGCACGAGTTCTGTATCAGGACTTTGAAAAAAATATTTCGTGCGCTTTTGGAATGTATGTATTTCAAAATACCTTTACCGAAAGTCATGCAGCGATGATGTACATTTAAAATTATTATTATCTACTGCTTCTACTTATTATAAAAATTGTTCATGAAGGAAAGGTGACATTTTTAAGTATAAACGATCTCTCGGTCGCGTATTTGATGTGGTCGTGAAGCGCTGTAGCTGACTGCATCAAACCCAACCATTTCCAGATTTTCTTTAAAAAAAGAAGGAAATCAAATTAAATATTATCGTTGAAGATGCTCTTGGTTTTAACTACTACTATCAAAAAATAGTTTTCAGTTATGTATGCTCTTCGTAGTCATCTCATTGATTGCTTTGACTGTAAAAACATTTTGTGATATAAAATGTGCATTGTGCATGTTTTTAGTTTAATCGGCTTCTTTTACTGTTTATGTGTTCTTTTGAAATATATAGTAATCAGAGTAGGACTTTCCTTACCGGTATATGAAGAAGAGACTTATCAGCATGATAACCAGTGCAGAACTGAGGGCAATCACGACAATGACATATTTTGGCATAGCTGAAAAGAAAAAAAAAGGTCAACATTACACGCTCGTTACACGATTCAGCAATTTTTTATACATTTTAGCTTGACGCCAGGCCAGACACACAGAAATTGCGGTGAATGTCCGAAATATTGGGAAGGAAAATTTCTATTGCATTGCACAGGCACAAAGACGTCATTTATTCCAGCGAATACGGAGCTTCCGTAAATTTTGCAAGGTTCAGCTGTACGGCTCCATTATTTTCAAATAAAATGCACGGTAAACTCGCCAGGAACGAGCATATTAAAAGCCGTTTTCTCATCATGTTTAAAAGGCTGCTATAAATGTGCTCTTCACAAATTGTCTTTGTGAAACAGAAAGGAGACAAAAAAAATGCTTCTTTGCTCTGACTGTGTGCAGAAACACACTTTCCTTCTCTCTTTTTCTTTTGCATTTTCCTTGGTTAAGGTACCAGTAGGTAATATTTGGAGAGAATTTGCACGTAAAATTATTGCTCAGTTTGTGCAATACTCATTGCTAAACTTGTGACCACTAGCACATATAAATAACAAAGAAAAAAGAGAATCGTTAACTTCCCCCGTTCCCTAAATACATTTTTGGTGTAGCTTTGAGTGGAAAATAATCCTCAGAAACGATCGACGAGGACACCTTACACTGTACGCCTAATGATCGTAAACATAAGCATGCGAGCGTGAAAGCGTTTTACGATAGTTTTTCTTTTTCATTTTAACTTGCTCTTTTACCCTTAAATTAAATTGTACGCTAGAACGGGAGACAAAACGAGTCAATTGTTAGTAATAGAATGTTCAAAGGAATTACATGTAATTTCCCATATTTATTCATTACACGTATCCCATAAATTAAAAAAATATACCAATTAGAAAAATGAAATGATGTCTCTGTCTGTGTGAAAACATACGTTTACATATGATATATTATGTCGTTAAGTATGTATTTCGGTGGAATAATATGAATCACTTACTCGGACATCCAGATCCGTCAAAGCCGCATTTTGGTGTGTCCGGTGGTGCGGTTGTTCTCCCTCCTGGCCAATGAATACTGACACCTTTCTCCTCCGTTATAGATTTATTCTTCCCTGAATAATGGGCAACCACCTACAGAAAAAAAGCAGGACGGATTACATTAGAGTCATTCATAAAGTCGTAATTTCATGGAAATCGGATAGGAAGCTCCATATCCATTGTTCTGGAAAACTCTGTAAAGCGCATTTGGAGAAATGAAAAAACTTCAAAGAGTTCTTTGAAATCTAATTTCACCATTTCATTCAAAAGTAAAATCAAGAGAAGAATTTTTCTACATTTAATTATATCAAGCTTTTGGCTATCCATCCTTAATCTTTGTATTTCCGAACGGGAGCTCTTAAATCCTTATAAATGGAAGCCTTAAAATCAGTTCTTCTTTAGAATATCTGACAGGAACTGAACTCATTATAATAATAATCCCGATCGATAAATAACAGAGCATGAACACTCCTTCAAATGTTCAATAGCTACCAAAATATTTTTACGTGTAAATTGTAAAGTAGGATAAGCAACAAGTGAGCAAGTAAATATGGAATCGCATTACATCACGTGCACCAAGGTTTAATATTAAAAGGTTAAAACCCAGAAAACGTGTTCGTTAGGAAGAAACTTGAAACTCATAAGTAGATGGCCAAAAAGCATGTCATTGTGGGGTATCACGAAAAACAAAATGTAGTAGGAAAGAAAATGTCGTAAAATGAATATAAATCTTGGTTTATGTATCGCTGTAAATGAAAATGGAAAGTCTTCAAAGTTTTATTGCATTCATAAGTACATAACAGCTTGAAATTAAACATAAAAATGAATTTTTTATAGCTTACACGAAAAATTCCCGTATCCTTATCCATATCAAGAAGGGAGTAATCTGCGTTTCTATCACCATTCCCATCTATGCTGACGGTACCCGTAATCCCTGCGACATAAACAAGTGAAATTAAATTACTTGACTTTTAGAATAAAAAAATAATGCAGAGCCAGAGCAATCTTGTATGGTTATAATAGAAAACATTAAAGTATTAATCGGATTACAATTTTCATAGGAAAGAAACTTGAAAGTTCGAATTAAAACTTTAACGCGAATGCGGAAAACTTACAAATTTTCTATGAAATTGCGTAGATAGGAAATCTTACTGTTGTACTAAGGCATGAATCCAATTCTGTAAAATACCTAATATGTTGAATTTCATTACTTTTGAAAAAAATGACTAAAACTTCTTTTGTGCTAGTTCCTTCACATTTTGTTTGAAATTGGTATACTCGACACTGGTTGGAGGGGGCCGAACGGTAACCGTGAGGAGTGCTTCGTATGCTCGTTTTGCGCGTTCATTCTCCTCGTCTGTAGCATTTGCCACGTACCACGGCCTGTATCCTTCTTTATTGAGACTGAAAGTACAAATTATGATTTAATTTGGTTGAATGATTTCTTAAAACTTCTTCATACAAATCAAAGGATTTTTAATCCAAAAGACAACTTTCATCCACAATTATGATTAGTTATTTCTCCATCCTTGGAGTCATTACAGGGTATTCACTATTGAATTGAGTGAAAGTTTGTGAAAAACAGAATTAGGGACACAAAGAGAAAATGTAAGATGCACTCACATGAAAAACGTTCGTCAAAGTTTTAATCGCTCCAAAAAGAAGAAAAAAGGGAGCTTCTTCTTCGTATTTTTAGTTATACGGTAGGTGCACTTACTTTCACATGAAAGCTGTCAGGATAGACTATTTCGCTAATTCGTATTCCTAAGAAACTCCAAACTTTGTAAAGAATTTCTAAAAGGCTTACTTTGTGAAAAGCTCTACATTGAAGAAAACGTACTCCCCAGAAGAAACCATGTTTATTTGTTCGGCCGCCAAAAGAATGTCTCGGACTTTGGAAGGGGACGCACAGAGTATAACAACTTTGAGAAAAGAATATAAGAAGACATAGAATTAATTCATAGTTGCGTGTTCAACATTTATTTATATGACGCTCGCTAAAGCAGCGCAGAAAGCATACGAAACCAATTAGACTACATTTCAGATTTAATCAACAATTAACATGTTTCGCAGTTTTACATTGATCTATGACTACGAAAAGTATATTTGTAAACTGAAATATTAAGCAAACAAATGCTATGCTGATATTAAGTAGCAAAGCAAGAAGTTTGAAATTTTTGCTCTTTTCATTTGCACTTTGCGTGACTCAATAAGCTAGGACGCCATTTATGTGAGTCTATCATACTACATTATGCATGCAAATACATACAAATATTTACGTCCAAAAAAACTTTTTAAAAAACACGCTAAAAACCAGAATTTTCTAAATCCTAAGCCGTTAATGGATAAGTGCAACCTCGCAGTTTAATAAAAGCAACAGCGTTATCACCGCTTGTCTTTGATCGGAAACCTCATGGAGTATGTTTTCAATTTGTGTTACTTCAATGTCAATGCCTGTCCATGCTTTCGTTGAGTTATCGAATGAAAAAGCTGGAAATTGGACAGTAAATGTTTTTTTACAACTATTCGAATGATTAATCACTGTAGCTTAATAGTTTAGTAGCAATCTGTAATGAGATACTTTTAGAGCTAAATATAAACATAAATTAAATACTTCCTTTTTACCAACATACCATCTAAAAAAGTTTCTTTCAGTTTGAATTCATGAAAGTCAAAAGACAAGTTTGTAAACAAATAATTTGCAGTTTTGCACTAAAGTTTTTTTTTCACCTGTGGCTTGCCTTGTGTTTTTATTTTAAGAAATTTGGAACATTCCTTTTGTTCCAACATATTTTTGCCATAAGTTATTTTTGGAGAAACTTTAATGTATTTGATTGCCACATATTAAGTAAATAATGGTATGTGCATACATTCATTCATTAATAGTGATAAACAATCTTATTCCCAAGTTCAAACAGTTAAGTAAAGCAAGAATGACCCATAGAAAAAAGTTTGTTAACAAATTTGGTAGGTGTGTGTCGTGTCCTTCAACAAAAATTCATTAACGATGTCATCCTGTCACCAGTTTCAGCCTTATTTGGACTAATTCTAATTTTAGTACACCATAACATGGAGTTTGTAGCCTTAATAAATAAAATACCGAGTATTTTCCTTCAGAAGTTCTTGAGACTTTAGACTTGATATGCACGTCTTACATTTCCCATATAACTTATCACCATGTCAAGGTACAAACTTTTATAACCATAAATACTTCGAGTACTTGAAGCTCAGAGATCCCCTTTGGTTTGCTAAATGCTTCTGTCATTCATATCCTTTTAATAAAGGCTAAACGAGAAAGATGAAGAATTCCAATGTGGAATAAAAGTCTTCACTGTTGAGATGTCAGGGATGTTTCTTGGAGAAAGCATAAACGTACAAAATCGAGTTTTTCTCCCTACATACGTAAGCACTATAAATATCTTGTACAAACCCAAACAAGAGACCATAAAGAGCTTCATAGGTACATACAAGCATCATTTAAGACTAAAGTGAGCTTACAATGTACAATGCTTTGCATTTAAGTTGAATGGAGCAATGAGTCTTAAGAAGTCCATAAAAATATGGGTCAAAGGTTCCGAAGACAATTTTAGTAAACTGTATCTTGATTTTCTTTCTTAATACATAGTTTTTTGTGGATGCCAAGCGCTAAACGTTGATTTATTTAAGATATTCAATGTATCATGGAGAAGGAAGTATTGAGGTTACAGAATGCCGTTCCAATATTTGAGTTTCGATTTTCCACTAGGTTATCGCTGTATAAAAGAAAGCAATGTACCTCTCGTCTGAATGGGATTAGGTAGGAGGGAAAGTATTCTCCATTGATTCCGACTACGCTTGATTTAATGTACCGTGACGTTTATTCAGCAATTCTTACTACCCTTCCCTTGTGATCTTTGCTTGCTTAAGTGATAGGCTATACATCTCTCAAAACTTCTGTTTCTTTGTACTCATTTGACTCATTCATACATACTTACATCATATAGAGAAAAGCTTATCTGGGCAAGGGAATGAAGGATATGGCTCTATGCTAGCTCTAAAGGCGTATAGCTGAATCCTTCATGCTATTTTCGCCATTTTTATAGCTATTTCCTGCATGGCA
>JAHZMX010006351.1:0-12005 GCA_027743895.1 Seira musarum | reverse complement strand
CAATATCTGTCATGAGCTTTAAAAATTGGGAATTGGGATTTCCTTTCTGTGAGGGATCTTAACTTTTCCCCTTGAAATGTTTAGAGCAAAATATGACGCCTTCGATAATGATAATATAGATTCAACTAAATTTATTCTTCAAGAGTGGGAGTACTGTATAACAGAATTAGTTGTCAAAATTGCAATATCTTGATTCTAATTTGTTAAAATTCGAGTTTAAGCAGAGTCTATAATGGACAAAAGTTCAATTAACGAATGGAAAACGAGCAAAATGCAGTAATCCTCCGTGGAACTGCTATAAAACTTTTAGTTTCATGATTTTTTTAAAGATTCAACCAGTTTGAACGGAAAATGAAGGATTCTTTGCAGGAAGGAAGTTCATATTTTTGAAGCGTCTGACAAATTGCAAACTTGTAAATTCTTGGTTTCATGTTCTACCTACATCATATACCAAGCTAACTCAAAGAACGGTGCAGTGACACTGTCTTGTCGTTGACTTCCTATTTTTACATCATAGCGTCCACTTAAGTCCATGATGAATTCCCAGCAATTGCTTAAGTCCATCTTAAAGCAAACCACGCATTAAATTTATGCAAGCTGACTTCAAACGATGGGCATTAAATAGCTTCATCTTACAATTAAATTATCAGTTGGAGTTATATACGATTGGTAGTGTTATTGGAGGGGGAAATTTGGCGGTAGGAAGACTGGGAGGATAATTTTTTTCTGTAGGGATAATTGGGGGTGGAAAATTGGAGTGGGGATAATTGGTTAGTGGGGATAATTGGGTGGGGATAATTGGTAGTGGGGCAAATTGCAGTGGGGATAATTGGTAGTGGGGCAAATTGCAGTGGGGATCATTGGGTGATACCATAATGTACACCTTGAACGAAGGTTGGACATTTTCACGTGAAACTTTTCGGGGGAAACGCGCAAATGCAAATTAAATTAAAATCCCGTACAGATTCAATTGCAATTTTTGCGAAAAAATTCATCAACTTTGAATTTTAGATTTCGACCAAAAAGTCGACCACTGTATTGGTCATGGTTAAATAGTTGTTTTATGCAATTGTGTTGAAAAAAATCGACAGTGTTACAATTCTTTACATAAAAACGGGCTCGTTTCGTGTTCCTAAATCCACTGCAATTAACAAGTTGATCATAGTATGGATGGTGTGGTATGATAGTGCATTTCATGTTCCTCCCAAAGTTCCGGCCATTACTACACTTGCCTTGCACTATCTTTTTTGATACTGATAGTTTGAATTGTTCGTTGTTCGCAAGTAAAGTTTTGAAGAGAGAGAAAAAAACTCATCTCATCATGGTCATATAATGACTGTCCTGAAGACTTCTCGTCGAAGTTGTAGTTGTACTTGGAACATCCTCATCCATTAAAAAAGGAGACTTTCATTACGGTCGTCCTCAGTCAGATATCTCTTTTTTCTATTCCGTTTCATTGCATTCGTGTGGAGGATTACTGGTTAATGGGATTTCTTGTTCAATAAACTTACACAAACCCACTTTAATCTCCCTTTTTCTCTTTTTCCTTGAAAAAAAAACGAAAAGAAAAATGAGGACTACTGTCGGTCGATCTGTTCTGTAGTCGATGTTACTGGATCATTGGTATTTGTATAGATCTACCTACTTCTATTTCTTCTCTAAAATGTAAGTTGCAATTAAGAAGGGAAATAACAACATAACTTGTAAGCAAGCGTAACATTCCTTTGGACTATTTACATTTATAGTTACAGTCATCGAACGACCAAAAATAAATTCAGCTTGAAAAATCTCACAAAAATAAGGAGAACAAATAGGGAAGGTACTTAAGGAAAGCGGAATTCCGATAGTTGACAAATCTTTGAAGTAAGTCAATTGCAGAGATGTATTTTACCCTGACTACAAGCTATTTTATAACCCCACCATGCTTTTACCCACTTTTAACCTGTTTTGACCAATTTTTGCCCATTTCATATAAAAATCCCAGTTGAGTACATTTTTTCTGCTTTAACAAATTTTTATCCATTTTAAGTAAGTTTTATCATTTTCAGCCCATTTAAACCAATTTATTTATGGAACACCATTTTTTGGTCCATTTTTCAACCAATCTCTTTCTGTTCTTTCCTCTTTTCATGTAGCCCTTAATCACAACCGGTTTTTTCCCACGGGTCCTTCATCTCTGGCCACTAGTCACCTTCGACTGGGGGGATTGGTTTCTTCAATTTCAATAAAATTATACTTGCGACGCAATTTCAAGTGCTTACGCACACAGACAAGCAAAAACCAAAATACGTAGGGATAGGTGAGTTGAGTTGAGTTGAAAAGACGCGGATTTTAAGGAGAAGTTCTTAAAATTTACTACTTCATGAGAAGGAGAAAGGAGACATCGGTAAATAAATCATTCACTTTGGATCTTGAATGGAATTTGTATGAGAAGAACTCTCCTGGAGTCGGGTGAAGATAGGACAGGATAAAATGCTCAAGTAATAGGTATTTAATTGTGCGACTCTAGAGGAAACCGCCTTCCGTATTTGGCCACAAAAAATGTTATGCCTAGAAAATGTAAGATACCTTGTCGGTCGGTCGAAGATGTGATGTAAGGTAAGAACGTGGAATTTCTAGAAAAAGAAGTCCCGGATCTGTGTCTGACAAATTGAAGCAGTTGTAGAGAACATAACTTTCCCACGTATAAAAGTATCGTTTTTTGACCAATTTAGCACGTCAATTAAAGCAGGGAACCAGCTTAGCTTAATATTTACGGTTGGTTCACCTGACTAACGTCATACGAATTAACCATCCGAGTGCATTTATTGTAACAGGCTTTGAAGTCCCTCACGGAATTCGGAAAATGGTACTTGAATTTTTCTCCCTTTTTTTGCTGGAAACATCCATACTCATTACTTTAAGTATTTCTTCTGAGATGCGCGTTCCCTACTTACCTCACTTTGGTTAGTCGTCAGTGATGTGAAGACGATAAAAGAGTCTATGCATTTTGATTAGGGTTTGTAGGTGCTATATCAAGATCAACACTGGATCAAATGAAATTACTGAAGGACTAATGTCAGTTTTGACTACTTGACATTTGCTTCGCATTTCTGTAAGTTACTGCGTAGTAATTCCTAATTCCGAGTTTGAAGAAGATGGCGAGATTTAAGATTTCGATTAGGACGAGAAGACGCAATAAATAAAAAGGGCTTATGAAATGGCATGGTTAGTTTTGATTTTGATTTGAGCTTCTTCCACAAAATAAATTCCATGTTTGCATTGCAGGCTTAAACGTCAAGCAGAATATAGTGATTTGGTTGTGATGTGATGGGATGTCCTTTGTTCGGCAAAATTGAATCATGTCATGGGCTTCGGGAGACAATACTTGTCTCAAGAGACTCGAGCATGTCAACCGCTTGATCATATCAAGATAAAAAATGGGAAAGATTGTTCAAACAAAATAAATTAAGTTGTCGAACAAGGGAAGAAAAAAAAACAAGAGGCCCCGGCCCGACCAAGATGAGATTCGATTCATCAATCCATCCAGATCTACAAAATGCTTATGCATGTTTGAAGTGAAGTCTCTGAAGATCACCTGAAGCCATCTAAATGCTACCAATTAGTACCAGAAAAATAACAACTTTTTTTGCAAGGATCATCGCAATTAATTAGATGAGATGAGATCAAAGGAATTGTATCAGAATCACGCTGACTATACTTTGCTTTCAAGGAAATTAATTTGCAATTGTAGTCGAGTAGAGTAAGTGCATCAAAATTTGTATAGAAAACTCCAAAATAAAAACGGAGAATGGGATGAAATCTGAACGCCTACGCCATAATGAACATGAGAACATGAAAGCCGAAAGCAAAATGATGGTACAATGAAAATCTCGTTTAGGGATCATCCATTTAGAACGGCTTGATCAGAATGAGAAGTGTCCAACTTTTTAAGAGACTCTGATTACGTTACATTTTAAAAGGATGAGCCCTTCAAGATGTGATGAATGAATGATTTGATCAGAATCACATTGTAATACGGCAGCCATACAAGTTTGATTGGATGACATAAAAAAGTAAATAAAATGCAGGTTTTATTGAGTGAGTATTGACCATTTAGAACCCCATCCTATTACTTTGTTACTCGACTCGGCAAATCAAACTTCCGGAATGCGCACAACATTGACAACATGTGTTCATTTCTTAATTACAATGAACCAATGAACCTGACTTGTGGAGCGAGCCGAAGGTTAATGATAATGACAATGGACAATGACTTGATCTTACCAAATATGTAAGTTTGCCGTAAATATGCAAATGAGTTAATGATATGTTCAAGTAGAAGATGAAAGACGAAAAATGGTGATGTGATGGTATTCAGGTAATTTTCCCATCCACCCTAAACGAACTAGCCGTTTACGTTACTTTACGTCGTCATCAGTTTTCCGCATAATTAGATGATGATGAAGATGATTATGTCGAAATGAAATGGAAAATGGAGAAGTTTTTGCTTCCTTCAACTCAAAGGCTAAATAATGTACGATGGTCATTGTCATTGTCAATTGCAATTGGTTTGCAAAATAAGGTAAGAAGATGAAGTGTCACGTGTCACCGTCTACAATAACATGAAACACAAACAGAACCAAACTTAATTGTTTGCATTCATATCTATGATGATGATGATGACGCATACCAAACCAGTGGAATAAGTTTCCCTTTATTAATTTAAGAAGAGACACACCATTTTCCACTGGAAAAGTGGGAAATTATCTCAAGGCGGAAAAATGTGTCCAGATAACGTGACCCATCTAATTTGTAACCATTAAATAAACACATGACGGGGAAGTCTCGATTTCGCCCAAAATTTTATACATTTTCCTTTTCCCATTTTACCAATCAATATGCATAAATTAAATAATGTTATTTGGAAATACTTTAATTGTGGGAACCATTGTCCGTCTATTATATCGACCTAAATGTCCTAAAGAAGTTCCCAATTTTTCCCAATCGAAGTCGAGTTCTTTCAAGCTTGACAATTTTTCATCCCTAGCACATCTCCCACTTCATTTTTTCCACCAAATTTTCCCGTATGTATGCCGGTGTACTAAAAAAATCTGTTGAGATGTGGTCGTCGTGGTCATCATGCCAAGTGTCAAGTCCCATTCCGCATCATTTCAAAAATATCTAATTTAATTTAAAATGAAGAATTGGTAGGTTCACTTTTTTTAAGTGAGAATGTTTTTCCTCGAACTCTTTATCATCAACTCTGTTTCGTCTTGATTGAGAGTCATTAAGCATCCCATGCATTCCCCACACCACATATCCTTTTATGATGGGCTGATGTTGATGTTGATGCATGCCTGATTGGACTGGATTTCACCTGCCATGTACAAATTAGGCAAATCTTTGCCAAAAAGAAAACTGTACTCGGACTCCGTGAGCGGGCGAGATGAGATGAGATAGTCTCGAGAAGTTGACTTTTATCATATCAAATTTACACTGGTTTTTTTTCATACCTGCCATCATCATACCTACATGAAATATGGGTTTCTTTTCTGCTTCATCCAAAATGTACATGATCCACATCCACATTACATTGACAATGCAAAAATACTTTAAAAAAAAGAGAATTGCACATATGACCTGAGAGTGACTGATGCAAATTCTTCTTTTAAGCTTATCTTAAGCATGCCATATTTTGACCCGCTACCTCTTTAGATGGTCCAATTCGAGAAAAAAATCATTTTGAGTCATGACGAATGTCAAATTGATTCATGGTGATGTCTCATCCAACATCTTTTACAAAAAAATTTTATCAGAATTTCCATCCTACATATTAATTACAATTACAACTACATGCAATTTATGGAGGAACATATTTTTTTCTCCGTGCTGCCGAATCAGGGAAATCAGGGATTAGAAATGCTCCACTTTTGAAAGTTTCAATTTTCATTGGGAAAACCATTTTTCCTGGGGGGTACATTTGTATGGAATACCACGGACTACAAATTCATTACTGCCATTAATTTCCCGGCATTTTCACAATCAAAATAAAATGGTAAAATCCTAAATTTTCCCCACCTATTTTCTCTGAAGTAAATGTGTTTTGTAGTTTTACGCTACGCCTGCCATTTAAGTCTATGAGACAATGGTTTCACGCTGGGTCCAGAACTAATCGATGTAAACGCACCAGTTTTTTTAGACTTGCATTTGCTATTTTTATTTATGGCTATGGAACTGTTTTTGTTTTTGGGATTCTGTCAGTCGAATTTAAATTTATTCCGTAACCAAAATTGGGGATTTCAAGAATGGTACGTACATATATAGTTGCTTGTAACCGTTTTTTGTTCATTAATTGATTCGCGGTAAAAAAAAAAATGAAAAAGGCTGCTACTATTTACACTCTTATGTGACCTACCTGTAAAGATTCTAATTCTAGTTCATTAAATGACGATGACGCTATATAATGTAATGTTATTATGATGACTTGCGTCAACCACGGTCTCCTCCTGTCCAATAAATAAAGCTAGAACTTGTGTTGTGATTTTCACTGACGAAAGACTATGCGCATACGCATTAAATCAATCAAAACAAATGTCACCAGTCACCAGCACTTTCCTAACGAACCTAATTATTGCGTCTGCGATGTTAATCATTAATTGCCATTGGGGCACTCTGAGACGTAGTGGATTGAACTCTTGATTTCAAAACCCGCCACAGCACAGTTACTGGTTGCAGTTGTATTACCAAACGATTGATTAATCAATATGAGTTCATTAATCATTAATTGCTCAACAAATTCAACAGAGCTTATATATGTGATACCGTTAGATGGGAATGAATTTGCCAAAGCCAAAGCCAAAATGAAGCGTCACAATTTACAGTCGTAGTTGACCATCTTCCTGATCTGCCTGCTACCAGTGAGTACAGTAATTAAAGTCACGTTTTGAATAAAGGTTTCAAAAATTATTTTTTATTTTTTTCCAAGGCGCTCCACTCATCTCCTCTGGAATCGGAATCGAAGGAGCCAAAGCAAGGAATTCTAGAAATACCTAAGCAGGCGGCATCTCTGATCAGAAACTATATTGACAGCAGACTGCAAACCTATCTTAATCTGACTACACCAAAGCCAGACCCCGCAGTTCCTCCAGAACTGACCAGTTCCATATTGGGGCACTTACTTCTGGGCAACTTGTTCAACGCTCCAGCGACTGCACAACCTTACAATCCAGCAGCAATTTTAAATATAAACTCGAGTCCAATCTATGCCTCATCCGACCCGTCTTACGAAAATGTGAGTAAACCAGTAGAAACAAAGCCCACAACTACTCCTGCTCCACCCACACAACCACCGCCTCCTCCACCTGAAACTACGAAGAAGCCAGTTCTGCATTACAGAACAAACAAACCCACGCAGCAGTACAAAGTTAGACCCACAAATGTGGTTCCTGCGGTAGTCTCCTCTTCCGTGGAGGATGATGAGCGAACAACTCCTCTTGTTCTAGTCAACTATGGTGCGCCTCCCAAAAGAAATAGAACTGCAGTGACAAGCAGGCGTCCAGGCACTCAAACTTTTGAAATCAGACCTGTAGTTGTACAAGGGGAAGGGTTCTGGGTTGATGATGCCACAAGGCAACAGGTCATCATTCCCATTGAGACAACCACCACGAGGATTAGTTCCACAACGGATGAGGATGAGGAAGAGGAGACCGATGTAGATGAAGCAAGGACGAAATAGTTCATCACAATTTTTGCAGTTTGTTCATTTGTTATTTTGTAAAATAAGTATACTCGATTTTATTGACGCATAAATAAATAAAAAATAAAAGTCATGCTTTATATTTGGCGCAGCAGCACGAAACGGGTTCATTCAGCAAGCCTGAAAGAGTATAATCCAAATTGATTTAAATTGATACATTATGAGAGGGTTATAATTTTATGAAAGCATAATAAGTATGTACCTCGGCGACAATGCCCTGCACGCAAGCGACATAGCCTCCCCATGGCTCGCAAGTATCCACCACTGCCAAATCGTTGCTCATTAGTGGGGCTATATGAAACATCACACAGTTGGTAAGTTAGTACATAAATCAAAGTAAGATGGAACTTGGTCTTTTTATCTGCACTTTTAAAATTCTGCTTTTATAGTGTGACAGAGCCAGTCAAAAACTAATAAGTTTATCCGTGTTCATCATTTCTCAAAAATATTTGCGATATTGGGAAAAAATTATTCCTCATTTAACCCAAAGACTTATTCTGGACGGGTTTCACATACAAATTATCTAATTAAAAGTAACTCACAATCAGAATTACCACCTCTGCCATTAAAAATTTACATTATTTAAGAACTTTACTCGAATTAACTGAAATTCACTTAAAGAACTGTCAATGTATTGAGATAAATATTTAAGTCATTGGCAAATTTTGAACGAATTAGCTCGAAATTAATCAAATATCCACCTCTGATATAAATCTAAAGTTGGTCTAAAATGAGTATTGCAAAAATATTCGACTGAATGTCGTGTATTACGTATTTTGACTTGCTCTTTCGTCCTGAGAAAAATTTTTTCAGTGCAAAAGATTAAGTCCTATGAAATAAGTAAACTTAAATATTACCATATTCTTCTATGCATCCTTCGACCATTATTTGGCCGATTTCGTGCAGCTCAGGTGGGATGAACTTATCAAAGAAGACTTGCATCGTGTCATTTGTAACTTTGTCATATTCATCCAGCTTTACACAATAAACCAAATAATGAATATTCATTTCATTATTTAATTCCACATATCTCAAACTTTATTAAAAAACTGAAATTACAATTCCTAAGTTCCCCATTGTGCATTTCATGACACATTGGATTCTCCTATTATACTCATCTCTGTTCTCCCCGACACTACGTAAAAACTCTTTTGAACATCTCGCGTAAATTTTCAAGATGCCTTTCGCCACTTTCATCATAATCCTAGCGCAATCAATGATTTGCGAGGTAACTGTCTACAAAAATTAAAGTTAAAAATTAAGGAAAGAAAAAAATTGGTATTTAAAAATTCCTTGACTAGCTTACCGTCATTTGAGCAGAAATGAGGATGATGGCAAGCGTAGAAAATGTGATATTCCTCTTATTCCACCCCTCCAGAGTCATTCTGTCCTGTCCTGTCGTTTCCGAGAGTTGCGGACTGGAAAAAATGTCGTTCTCGAGTCGCTGGACTAGTCCGCGAAACAAGAATCAATCAGGAAGCAACTGAAAGTAAAAAAGTCATCCTTCCTGATTTCATTAGCAAGCCAGGCCAGGTCAGGAATTAGGACCACACACGTGCACGTGTGGCTAGTACAATCGCTAACGGAAGAATAACGTTGAATGGAATGTGCGTCATTACAAAATTTGGGAGTCCGACTTCAGATCAAAATGTTATTCAATAGATGATCAAAGCCTAAAAAAATTATTGTAATCATGAATCTGGGAGGATGCGTCACCGGAAATGGTCATCAAAATAGTTTTCGATTAGGAAATTTTCATGAATTCCCTAAAATGATTTTGGTATGAAAGTAGCAATTTCCCTTACTTTGCGCAAAAATAAATTACAGCTTTGAAGACCGCTCTTTGACAGGGTTATGTTTTAGCCTTAACCGTACTCGAGCATTTAGACTTGAATAAAGTTCATTAAAACTTGAGCATAGCAATTATTAATTATTTTCGAAATATATTTGACGTAAATGGTTGATGAGTTGAAACACGACCTTCCTTAACGCATAAACCTCATAAATTTTGAATGATTTTACACATTCTTTGTTCATGCACTTCATTTTCATGAAAAAGTTCTAAACTCCATTCAGAAAAGTGGTAACGTTTTAGTAATTCAATTTTTCAATGGCAACTTTCCCGACAAATCTCATGAATCAAAATGATATTACGGATACACTAGAGGAGTAAAGAAATGACTCCCTGGCCTGGTTGGCAGGCTGGGAGTCAGTCATTAATAAAATGTAGTTCTTGATCTATATCACATCACATCATCATCTCGGATTTATTTTATAGGTCTGGATCTGGAATCAAGCCAAGTTTTTCCCTAAGTGAGCACATGACTTGACAGCTGCATTTTTTTATACAATACGGCCTTGCCTTCTTGTCTTTACTGAGCCGGTATCATTGTGGCATATTCATCGCATGGAATAAATCTGCTGGACAGAATACAAAGTTCCAGTCCATTTTTTTCAGCTGTTTTCACATCATAACTCTTTCTGGAGCTGTAAACACGTTGTTACACAATTTTGACAATGTGTGAGCATTCACATTTCAACTCATTCAAAAATCATTTTCTACGAGTTTACATTCAAGTCATCATACTTACAATTACAAACATTTTTTTATTACGGTGAAGACAGACGGAATCTCCAAATACCTACAGATCAGACAGGCACAATTAACAAGTAATTACCCATCAAATCAATTTCTAGTGCTACGACCGGCACTCGGCACCACCACTAAAAATCCTTGAACATTTTTCTGCACTCTCATTCTTTCCCATTCTCTTTTGAATTTTACAATTACAATCCATCCCATATAAAAAAGTGAATTCATTCCCATACCCTCTTTTCCTTTAAGAAAATAATGACCACTAATAATAATGGCCTGACTCTGACCGTAGAAAAAAATTGCAATTTACCATGTCTCTGTCTGCAGAATGTTTTTGCACGCTAACTGCGAACTAAAAGTACCAATTTTTGTTTCGTCTCGACTTCAGCTCAATCAATATCAATGCAATGAGCTGTGAATTGAATTGGATTGGATTGACGTGGCTTGAAAAACTCAGTCATTCATCATCCTCGCAAAAGAATCCTTTTAAAAATTTCTTTAAAAAGAGATTTTCTGAAGGTGCCAATGCAAGTGCATTATAGTAGTATCAGTGCCAAAGTTGTGTAGTTTTGTAAAAGGAAAAATGAGAGCAAAACAATCAAAATCTTGTTCGATTTTTCATGTACCACCAAATATAATCCACTTGAGTTATAGTGAAGCTGTCTTATCTTGACAGTGGCCAAGTAAAGTAAAAACGAATGAGAAAAAAAAATCCAATGTGCTTTTGTTATCATATCAGAACAAAGCAGTTCACGTTTAATGATAATGATAACTAAAACTGATAAAAAGAATTGTTAATTGAATGGAAAATGGAATGGAGTCTACTTCATGAAAGGCTTTTTAACCTTAAATGTGATTGTGACTGTAATACTCAAAACTGAGATTAGATAAACCAAAGTTTACGCAAAATTGTCACATGTTCCTCAGATTTTAGGTTAATAAGCTTATTTCTGCCATACTAACTTAAGCTTAGGGAGTAGCCTTGTAAGTACGCGGTTGACTATCTTAAGACATTATAATATTTAAAAAATGGGGAAATCTTCTACTGCCACGTCTTCCATCAAGGAGAACACTGGAAGGGGTGAATTACCCCTTTCCAGAAGTCTTCTTTCATTGGAACCTGCGTTGGTACTCCACATGACCAGGTACTTAATTCGAGGAAAACATTTGGATTTACGAATTTGTTTTGCATTTTGGATTTAAAAAAAGATTTTCCTTTCTTAATTAGTGCCATCTTGGTTTTTATGACCGTCCAGGATCTACTTCTGGTAAATTAATTTAAATTATTAATTTAATTATTTACTTTCTCATGAGTTGAAATAATTTTTTAAAAAATTATCAGGAAAAAGCTTGTCGGGTCAACCTGGGATATTCCGATAAAGTTTGTGATGCACTTCAAGCACGGTAAGATTTCTTATTCTATAGGAATTCGTTTTGTCATAGGCGTGAGTCATTCTATAGGCATTAGTTCATTCACGTGGAATTTTTAAACTTTTATGTAAACTGTCAAAATAAGTCGTGTTTTATGTGAAAAATTTTGTTTGTGACCTACACACTCCATTTTCACTGAGCGAGTAAGCATGATCACATTCACAACATCTGTCATCTTTTGTTGAATGATTTATGCATGAAAATATGAACTTGAGAAATTTTTTAAGATTTCAAGCAAAA
>JAHZMX010006350.1:0-57927 GCA_027743895.1 Seira musarum | reverse complement strand
CGTCGTATGAAGAATGTGTGGATTCAACTGCAAAAAACTGTTTCCTTTGACAGCTTATGGATCTTTGGAGACATTGAGACAGTGTTCTGAGAACATCTTTTTCGCATTTAACCCTTTTCCTCAGCTACGTCTTTACAGCTGTATTAACAGCTTTATTTAAGTTTGCATTATGGACGAATTTCCCATTTTATGCACAATATATACGATGCCCTGTGACACATCTTTTTGATACCGTTAACCGTAGTACATACACAATTACTTACCAATACTACCTCTTATAATTATACTGGTAGAAAATACATAGTACATAGTATTAGCTTCCCGCTACCGATTGTGTATGTACTTGCAAAAGGTCAGGTATCGTACAAGGTTTCTAGCTTGAAATCAACCGCTTTGGAAATCTTTTACGCGGGAACAAGAGAAATATTATTAAAAACAGTGCTTTAATCTTGATATGCATTCTCTATCTCGTCTTGAACATTTTCTGGTCTTGATGATTATGATCATCATCAATAGTACAATAGCATTCCATTGATCTGTGAAAATGTCATCGCCATTCAGATGCAAAACTGGGTTAGCAAGGGTTCATCATAACGTTCTCCAAAGAGTAGATTATTTTATATTTTACTATAGCCTTCGTGGAAAGCATGTACCATACCTACATACTTCTATTCAGTTTTGTGTATACCTTGGCAAATAACTTTAGAGTTACATTTAACTCAATCCGGAGGAAGCTGGCTCACAAAAATAATGCTTTAAAAACGCTGTAGTCAAGAACTAATCGTAAGTATAATTTCCATTGATACAAGGTCGGTATTGTGACCAATTGCCAATGGTAGTTGAAATCGGGAACTTGGCACTAATTTTAAGTCGAACATGGAACCAATCATTAACATTTTTTTAATTTGTCATAAGCCTCCAAATATGAATTTCCTTCCTGAGTGCTCTATATTTCCGTACCAGACAATGATTAAACCTTAAAGTCTCTCCATTTAATGATACGCAATTATGCAAAAAGATTAAGCATGCGGATTAAGAAAACAGGTTGCCACGACTGTGAGTGAATTGAAATTGTCGACCAAATGAATCAACGAATTCGGTCTGTTGTAGCTCACAAAGTCACGAAGTGTAAAAAAAATCATGCAATTCATTCAGTAAAACTTAGACTGATTGACTTCTTTTCTACAATTCTGCTATTCTCGATAGTTTCGATTAAAAAGGTTCTCAAGACAGGCCGAGCAGTGATTATAGTAATACCGTCTTGCTTACAATTAATTAGCTACCAAAGGTTTATCCAACTAGGAGGGGAAATATTTTGCTTCCGTGATTACTTTTAACAAACAATGGAATGGAAGCTCCGTAATTTTTTCACTAAATCCTCAGTCTATATAACTGTCCTAAAGTATCGCCATGATGAGTGCATTTGGTTCCTTAATTTAAAAAATGTGTCAAAAATACGAAATTCACAAACATTTTTGGAGTAAAAAAGGTTATTTATTTTTTGAACGCAAATTTCGAGCAAAAAAGTAAGTTCTAACCACCTTTGTAGGCATTGCATTTTCTTCATTCATTAAACTTCAAAATCACCAGTTAGTTTTTAAAAAATCCAATGGCAGGTTAGATTGCGAGGCTCGATGTACTATAAAGCACAATTTTTTCCTTGTGCCCTTAAGGGAAATTATGCATATTATTTTTGCATCACTCTCGTTGGGTTCATGATTTTTGAGGAATTAGTTATCCATATTATGGTTGACCCGATGCTAAGTCGGAAGAAGAAAGTGCATACCTAAATTTTCAAGAAATACATAGAAAGAAATTAAGTAGGAACATTTTTTTGACATCTTCACGATTTTGAAGCACTATGTATCGTGAAAGTGAGACCGAGTCTTTTATGTGGAATAAGAAATTCTTAATTTCTCAATCGAGTCAGCGCAATTCCACCATTATCACACTTACTTCCAATCGATTTTGCTAGGATTTGCCATAAGACAACAATCCAGCTTAAAGTTAATTTTTATTTCCCCACTAACCTAAACAAGCAAGTTCATTCTACCTTCAGTTCCTCCCAAAGAGAATTGTTTGTCCGCGGCCTAGTTATTTTGTCTCCGTCAAAGAAATTGATGCAACAATTGACGCAGACGTTTCAAGATATTATTTGCACTTTCAGGAAATTTTGGGCGCACAATAGAAAAAGAACGATATCGTATCGTATCGTATCACACATTTCTTAGGACACATAAGATTAATAGGTGGCTGAAGTCAGTAGTGGATAAAGTTTGTTTCGGCACATTACGAATCTCCAAGGTTCAGTGTTTCTCCTGCTTTTCCTTACTTTTTACTTTTCCCTTGTGTCCGTCTCAAAGCCAAGAATAAAAGTACAAATGCACTAGAATACGATGCGAGGACTTACTTCACAAAAAAGCAACATGATCCGCTTTATAGTTATGATGATGTTGAGACATCAACTGTGAAAGTAATCCTACCCGACCCCCTCAATCCAGCTCCAGCAGGATTGGATACGTTTGTGGAAGGAGAACAAGAAATGAGTAAGCAAGTGTGTAAAAGCAGAAAATTATGTATGTAACACGAAGAATCTCATAAGAATAAAATAAGTTATCCAGCAAGAAAAAAAGTACATAGAATGATATTCATGAAATGCAAATGGGACAAAAAGTTTTTTCTACTTTCATTCTCTCTCCCTCCTCGTTAATGTCGTCGGTATAAATATCTAGATTTAAGAATGTGAGTCTTCTTATCCCTATTTTTATTTGGCGTGATGGCCAACGATTAAGGACCATCAGATTACTACTATACATGTGTGAGAGCGAAAGTTTTGTGGTTGTAGTTGTGGCAGTGTCAGTGTCGTTGTTCATCTAAACGCTATAAAAATAGTCCGCCCCAAGCCACTTCATCCATGTAGTTTGTTATGGCATTGTTTGGGAAGTTGAAAATAGTTTAACCGTTTTCAAATGTTATTTGAGGAAGATATAGAACACGCTTCTGGACTTTATGTTGCCTCCCCTTCTTCACTACTTAAAAGGATAATTAGCAGAAATTTCTTTGCAAAATAAGCAAATAAAAGTATAATTACTGGATATGCCCTCTTACCACGAAGAAAATGTAATTATCTCAACATCAGATAACTTAATTAAGGTATTAAACTAACTTAACTTGATGGCTTTAAACCGTAAATTAATTCAGAGGGAGTTTAAAAACGTTTCATTAGCATTCATATGTACATCTCCCAGGAGGATCTAATAAATGCATACTATGACTATTACATATAGCTACACATACATGGGGTAGGACACGTTTGGAAGAACGTATCTGAAAATGGAAGATAGTCTCTATTCTCACGGTTTCAATCAGTTACCTACTTCAATTCAAGTTCGACGAGTTGAATGCATTGGGTTCTAGATGTTCCAAAGTGTTAGCGACATGATTAAACGAAATGCAGCCAAGAATGAGCCTAGTTATCCTAAAAGACGAGACATTTTTCTGAGAAAAGGAAAGTTGGTCTATCTTGTCCTTGCGGTGAAATGACATTTTCTCATTCTCTCATTCCTCGTCCTCTTAATCATTTTATACTAAAAAATATATATATTTTAAAAAGATATACCACATTACTGCCTTAGTGGATATGTGTGAGCATCCTACTCGCTTTCTTTCAAAGTGAAAAAAATGAATTTTTCCTCTGAAAAACCATATTGGTTTAAGTTGTCTCATGAGGATAAAAAATAATTGATTGGTGGTGGTGCAATCCGTCATAGTGGCAATACACCTATTGATTTCCTTAAAAGAGAAGAAATGTACTTGCTTGAGAGTTTGGCTTGGTCGGTTTTGGAGTAGTTGACGTACACATACGGGAGGACCTCGTGCTCGTCTCACATTTCGTCTTACGAAACGAACGGTTACCAATGGACCAACTTATCATCACACTTAGGCCATGCTTTTCTCATACAGATGACCGTAATAATGACGCTTGTGAAAAAAAATAAATGTGAAGGAATGCGTGTGCTGTCATCATCACGTGGAATGGATAGTAACATTCCATAAAAATGAATTACTTTCTGTTTTTATTCGGAAATAAGCTTTTTTCTTTTACAGTAGCTCATTTTCGTCACCTTTTTATTAATCTCCAGCGGTGTGGGTAGGTATGTATCATATTATATCATGAACGATAAAGAAGAAGAAAAAATATGTGATAGAGATAAATCCATTTCAAATGATTCTCTGCCCTTTTGGGAAAAAAGAACCAATAAATATTTATATAAAAAAGTTTCCAAGGAGGATTTTGGCATCTACCTTCAACCGATTCCCGTTTATTGCAATTTTTTTCTCCACATCAGAGCAGGGAAATAACTAGAAAACAATTTATAGAATGTACCACAGAAATCAGAGCCTTCTTTCTTCACGTTTTCCTTTCTGCTTTTCCTCCTCCTAAGAGCAAAAAGTATCATCTACGTGACAGGATTAGAATTTTGTGCCGGGTGCGGTGCGTCAATAGATCACCCTGCAATGGCATGCTGTACTTAATGCGATTTTCAAGAAATGGAAAGGTCAGCAGAGTGCACGGGTACGATACACGTAAACAAAACTAGATGCTCAATTCCACGAACCTTATAGACTTACGCATTTCCTATTTCACCATATCATCGTACTTTTGTAGTTTTGTAAGCCCATCAGATTTGTTCCATTGCGTTTTTATGAAATTTTCTTCGCTTAATTGTTTATGGAAGGGACGCCCGTCAGTGTAGTGTAATTATGGAAATGTGAGCACTTTTTCCATCACAAATTAATAATCAAATACTCCCACTCCCAAATACGCCATGTATCTTCCACAGGAATCGTGGCATCCTCAAAATTCTCAAACAGCAGTAACCACTTGATAACTCCGGAGGGATTGTAAACATCACCATTTCATTCTTTCACCATGGCAGTGCAACATTTTTGTGCATTAAGTGGCACTAGCACTCCTGCCTCAAATTCCGTTCAGAAGTGAATTGCGAGAAACAACTATGAAAACTTCTCAGTTACACATTTTTGATTACCAAACCAAGCCACTTTCATGTGCATTTTTTGTGAAAGATGAGAGAAAACAATTAAAGTGGAGACAATGTGGAAAGAGGACACCTAACTGTATTATTGATAATAATTGTATTATACAAGTGAAAATACTAACGAGAGAGACGAACGTAGCTTTTTTTTATCATCTGTAAGTCGAATGAAATGAAATACAAAACTCAAAATTTATTTGCTACGTTGCGTTGAGTTCTCCCCTAAACATCATATTTTCGACGGCTATAACGATAACAGAAGGAGGCAATTCGAATATGAGTGGAAGTGTATTGTAGATGACGATGTTAGTAAAATAATGGTTCGCCACACATCTTTCCCTCTCACCTAAAAAAAGGACTTTCCATGGAAAAGTAGAGGAAGAGATAGATAAATGAACGTTGTTGTAGAAAAAAGATTGGGTCTATGCATATTCATGAGTGTTGAGCAGAGCATGTATCGCCGCTCTACATAACTGTACATAATCGTAATTGCTGAGACTGACACTAAACATGAAATAATGAAATTGCGTAATTGCCTGATGATAGCTAGGGAAAACAACGCGATGATACTCCATTTTTTTCTGAATTATTCGCTGAGCTAGGAGAGTGCTTACGCTGCAGCTAATGTCATTTCACAAATATCATTTTGTGGAGGGAAATGGTTTTTCCGTTTGAGTCGGTAGAAATGTTTGTTAGTAGCTAAAAGTACCAAAGACAGTTATACCATATTGTGGATAATAACAGCGGGATTTAATTTTTTTTTTTTGTAAAAGTCATAGGTTTTATTTTTTAACCCATACAGCTTTCGCTCATCTTGCGATTATTGTTCAAATTCATGCAAGTATATTTAAAATATATTTGAAGCAGATGTTTGTTTTTTAGACCTACAATAAAAAATGTTATCATTTTGAATACTTAATAATGCTTTTGTATGAAGCTCATAATATACTAATTATTCACGTGATACTTATTCATTTTATTTGCACCGTATTCAGTAATGTTGTTCTGATAAAGTCAATTTATTGCATGTATCTCTTATTCTTGAATAACAAGCATAGAGCGACAAAAAATAATCTACATTAAATCGTATGCAGTTTTTCATTGGATCAGTTGAAAATTGCTAAGAAATTAAAAGTCGAAACCAAAGAATTGTGTATGGAGTCAAAATTTTTCTCTCGTTGCTTACGCTTTCTGTCAAGAATATACATAGAAGCCGATGGGCCTCAATTTGCCGTAGGCAACATTCAATATATAAAAAATACAATGAATCACTTTACCTCTGTGTGCAATCGAAACAAATTCTAATTCAGGATAAATATTATTCTAGTTAAAAGAATTCATGACTTTTTTTGAGTTGTTAAGTTCACTTAATACATTCTGTTCTAGGTTGCTCACATTATGGGAAATAAACGTGCGACATTTTTTCAGTCTATTACCTGCAAACAAAAAGAAAAAGTTTGCTCTAAACCTTCCGACTTCGGTGCTACCATCTCAATCCTTGAAATGGCCGTAATAAGATACTTGAAGTGCAAAACTTTTCCAGAATTTTACTCTTTATTGATATTTCCTTTCCCCGGGAAAATATATGTGAGAATGATAGGATCATCCAATGCTTCAACAATTGCTAAGATCTTTTACAATCTTCTCTAGAATGAAATGTACTACATCAACGGAGAAAATCGGCGAGTGGCAAAAAATAGGAGTAACATGACTTACGTTCGTGAATACGAAATCATAATCATATCTGAAAACAAAAGATTGTCGTATATTTTCACCGTTGCAATCTACAAAATGTGCTTATTGAGTAAACATCTACAGGAAACGGAAATAGGCAGAAAGTATGAAGAAATCATGTAATGAAGCACAAGTTTCAAAAAAAAGAAAGAAAAAGAAACGAGATATGATTCGGGTGGTGCTATTACAGGGGCGTGTATACGTGTATACCATAATCCCCAAAAAGTGTCTGAGAATGAAGGCACTTTCGTACGTGCATACTGCCCCCAAGACGATACTTTACATTTCAACGCGGAAGACTTTTTCCTCCATGATCATCATCACGATCTTCGTCGTTGTCCCAAAAATATATTTTGCTTTCCCAGATTTTCCCTTCTTTCTTATCCAGTTAAAAAAAAGCAAACGCACAACACAAAAAAGTAGAAAGGACAACGACCACAGTAATTTTCAAACTTGCTTTATATATTCGTCTAAACAAATACAAAAAAATGAATTTCTGTTTAGCCTTACTCAGCATCACTGCAAGCCAAGCCCAGCCACATGAAATACCAAGAACAGAATTCCCAAAAAAAGAAGATTTTTACGAATTGCAAAATTTTTTAAGCCACACGCATTTTCTTTTTCGAAAGACAAAATGAATAACAAATTTCCATTAAGCAGAACATCCTTTCCATGCTTCACAAACACACTTTGTCCGGAATAGTAGAAGGTAGGAAGAATCCAGGGAAATGTCTGCATATATGTGCCACTTACCCTTGACGAAGGAACCAAGTGGATATGTTGGCATTACACTCCATTGCCAAAAAAAAGTCAAGTCAAGCCACACGACGAGGATCGTCCTATCCAACACTTTTTTTTTCTTTTCTACTCGTTTGGTTTTTTTTTCACGAGCAAACTTTTCAGCTTTGACCTCTTATAGGCCATTAAATGCAAAGAATTGTCAAAAATACATATGGATAGGGCGACTTATTGCATGAGAAAGAGGGAGGAAGGAAGATGAAGTGGGGAAAGACGTGAGAAAAAAGGAGAAATAAAAAAGGAAGTCGAAAAAGTTAGTAACTATGACTTGAACCTTACGACATTATCCTCACAAAGTGCACAACTTCCTACAATTTTTAGTTTTTGAAATGTTTGTATCATTATATAATTTAGAGTAAAAAAGCGAAATAAACGGCCGGATGAATCTTTTCAAAGAATCTCTACATAAAATTCCTATACTTTTAGTGTGAACCAGGTCTGGTGGCCATATTTGTAAATTGAATGAGTCCATAAAAGAGATAAAGGGTAAGATTGGAAAAAAGGATTGGCAAACTTGTTTCCTAAAATAGAGCTTTTCAGTGCCAGTCCATTGTCTTGGTGGAAATGGATAATCTTTTGTTCTTTCGGCTGTGGCTGTGTGTCTCCTCTTGCACATTTTAAAATGTGACAAATAAACGGCGAAATTCATACGTTTCTACTCTTGTCGATGAAAAACATCTGCATTTATATCTACAGAGAACTAGCGAAGAAAATCGTTGTTTTTTCTTAATTAACACGTGTTGCTCATCAAAGAAAAGCAAGAAATGCCTTAAATCAATTCTAAAAAATAAATTAAGTGGGCCAAGCGTGAAGCAGAAATTAGGTGGATCGTTTGGGGCATTTGGATACTTGAAAGTACTATTTTATTACTTGCTTATTGAACTTGCGAAAATAGTGTCTTTCAAATACAAAGCTCAGTGTAAACTATAAGAAATATTTCTATCTTTAGCAAAACCCATTTAGCCTACTCTTACTACCCTAGTGAATTTAAAATAATTTTAAAATTCACCACAAACTCTCAAGCAATAAAGCTTTACGCAGTGACCGAAGAAAATAAGCTTCATTAAGTTTTCCATGAATAAAACAAGTTTGTTTAAAAGATTGAGAGTGCGAAAAGCACTGATTAGTTCTGTTCTGTGCAATCTCCATACAATTCTAAAATTTTTAAGAAAGCCATCAAAATCTAAGTACCTAAAAACGAGGAAGCAGCTTCTTCCTTGGCGTTGGCACGGCTCCAGAAATAATTTTCCCTAGGGATTCATAAACCTCCCATAGAAACCTTGGTCCGGTCTACCTCACTACTCACTAACCTTTTCAATCTCCGCCAGTATATCATGATCACTTCCATATACTCCACGGGCCCATGGATCTTCATTTATGCAAAGCCGGATTCAAGAAGAGACAAGGCACACATGTTGAATATTTCATATTCACTAGTGTCATAAGTCTATATACATATTTTAAACTTTTTAAAACCTTTACAACCAAGCTCTGAGCCGTTAATAAGTACTCAAATGTTTCAGGAAATGTGTGATGTGGGATGACGATGATGTCTGTATTATTTTTTAAAAATATAAATAGTCGAAATGATAAGAAAAAAGCCAAGGTTCTCTGCGGGAACGAGAGAAAGAAGGGTCAAGCAAAAAGCGTTTTCAATCTAGTAAACAAAGTGTTTACATTACTGTCAGCAACTTTCCTGATTAGTTATAATGTGGCTTGGTAAGTTCCCCATTCAAAATGTTTTTTCTTTTTGTTTAAAAATCATGCAACAACGATAATGATGGCAAAGATGATGATGGTGTTTGATGCAACTAGGTACACTTTTCATTCCGCGGCCACAAACTGCGGGATTCTATTATGTTCTAGGGGCTTTCGCTCACTCACGCGGAAAGTGAATGCCATCAGGCCCATGGACTTGCTTTGTTTGTTTCATTACTTCAAGTTTATATGTATTTCCTCTTGAATCCAATCATATGGATTTTTTGTTGCTGCTTCTCCTGCCCTTGGCTCTATGTCTAGCGACCCACCTCTTCATTCTTTTTCTGGGAATTTTATCCACTTCATCATGAACTGAACTTTTGATAGGAAAGTACAACTTCAGAAAACCACAGGTTCGCCCCTATTCCATTTCACCGGAAATACGAAATTGGAAGATAATATTGGGATCGAGGGAAAGACAGGGAAATATTCATGGGGCTCACTGAGATCGGAAGAGGAAGAAAGATACTAAGCTTCTTGTGTTCAGTCCCTCTGATATCTTCTAATTTTCTCTGTGAGTTTGGTACGGGCTGGAAAAAGAAAATTGACAAAGGGATACCCCAACCGTTAAAAATTCATTTTCTATTTTGAAAGTTATTGCATCAAACAAAATATCGTTTTATAAGTTGCTCCCTTTTTGATTGGATAATTGGCATGGATGTGCGTTCAATTTAGAGTAATCATCATATACTACCTATCTACATTCAAGTAATTTAATTGTATTGTTTACTCAAGACTTCCGCTACTCCTGATATTGCATCTTCCTTCCGGTGGAATACTTTGGAATCGAAAATAACTATTTCTATCTACACATGATCTATCTGGAAGATCGTTCACAGTTTTATTGAAATGATCTTTTCATAAAAAGCATAGAGAATAGAAAACAATAGAAATCATGAGGATGATGCACCCTAATACTTATTTCTTGGAATATAATCCAATCAGTATTCAATTTCCTTTTTCAAATGAATGCAAAAGTTATGAAAAGGAATGTTTACCAAAACAATTAAATTCATGATCTGTGATCCGGTCTAATCTTATTAATCTTTACCAATATTTGGATAATGCTTACTTCTCCAACAAAAATAAATCCTTTGTAAACAAAGCTAAACAAAGTATCCCGTAGTAATTTTTTTTTAATTACGAAAGGAAATTCGAGCCGACCTACACATATCATGTCGTGGTGATCCAGATCATGATCTAGCTTGGTCTCCAGGATGATTTTAAATTTTTATACTGTTCGCGTTAAACTAGGACATGAAAGCTTTAATCCACTCTACATTCACCAAAACTAGTTACTCCAATAAATCTCCATTTGTTGGGCTGTAATACAGCCGCTGTACGTACATAGTTGTGGTTAAAAGTGAAAAAGAAAATTGAATAGATTTTGGTGTGATGTACGTGCCCCAGTAAAATATGCATGAGGACATTAGAGTACCACGAAATTATGTATGTATACACGTCATAAATATTTCGCTTGAGGGATAAATAGAACGTGTACTGAATTTCCTTTAGACCAGCCCAGTTGCTCGTGCAAATACATTTACCCTTGCCACACCAATTTCACTTTCAAAAAATTTGGATTATGATCTTCATCTTGTTACACCCCTCATTATGCAGGTGAGAGTAATAAGAAAGGATGCATATGGAATGGACATATTCTCATCTAAATTTTTCAATGACACTACCTTTACTACATAAGTATTGGTTTAAAGGTTCATACTAAAATACTAATTTCTATCATTTCTCCTCAAAGTGGCCAAAATGTTTATACGTAGTTGCATTAATAATGATCAAAAAGTGATAGAGGAAAGTGGAACTTGTAAAACGTCAAAAGTCTACAAAAATTTGTGCTTGTACGTATAGTATCATTTCTATTAGAGTAAAAAATTCGAACACAGTTTGCAACATCGCATCATCCAGTAAAAAAACAAATGCTAGCTCTAAGCTCGTAAACTTTAATAGGATAGTTTTTTAGGATACTTTCTCCTACCGACGAGCAATCTGCTTGGCTTCTGCAAAATGAGTGTTTCCGGGGAAAGGGGGAAACACAAGAATGAATAAATAGACTTCCTAGGCCAGACAAGACAGAATCATCTAGCAAAAGTAAAGAGAAAATGTGTGTAGTATATAGTGTTGTGTTATGTGCGAGTCTGTTTCCGCAGTAATCTCTGGCTCTACTCTAACAAAGATAGTCTTTTTATGTGGAGCCATAGGTATTCATTAGATTACTTTTTTATCTCCTCTTTCAAACATTACGTGTTAATATACACAGCTAATGTCCTTATATTTTCTAATAGAATGAATAAGTAAACGGAGGAAAAAAAAGTAGCCTCACCGACGAAACATTTTTTTTGGGATAGATGCGGAATAAAAAATGGCATTTATTATGTTCATCATCATCATTCTACTTTACTTTTTGATTGAGAAACACTGGATGATAATGATGATGATAGTGATGATGATGAGATTGAGAAACAAATATGTATACGACTTAAGTATGTATATTTTCCAAAGCTTCTTCTAGAATCCAACCACAATAACTTCATCATGCGGCATGCTTTTTTTGTGTTTTTATTTCAGAAATAAACTTGGATTAGTATCACTGATTGATACATAAACTCTTTCCCTTTTTCGGGTTTTGTTCTTTTTTTTAGAGAAAAAAGAAAGAAGAGGAAAGAGGGTGATACACGGGAAAAGGGGAAATATTTTTTTTGTTGCTGTGTTTCTTCGTTTGCTACTTTACTTGGTCTGTGGCAATCGTGTAGCTTATGTAAGCATCCTGAGGAGGAAGTGTGTACAGGAAAACGGAGAGGCGGCATTATGATGTGATGAGAAGGATGATGATTTCGTGCTCATCTTCTCCGATTTTTCCTTTTTGATGAGGAGAATGAGGTACTGGGTAAACTACCCTCTCCTCTATGGAATATATATTTTCTTTTTGTTCTAGCTTTGCTTGGCAGCCCGCATCTTACAACCCCGAAAAATGTATCCGTCCGTCTTTCGTCTATTTTGTCTCCGCAGTGCCAGGCCACCATTCCGATCGTTTTTCCCTTCTAACGTCTTTCCCTATCTTGGGAACAGGTTTACATCTGCAAATATTTGATTAAAACATTTTCACATGCTGTTACGAGAATCCTTATTTTTTAGGAGAAACTTTTTTTGTACGCTTAGGGAGCTTATAAGAAAGAGTGGAATTGGGAGGGAGGAAACGGGCGAGTTTTCTCAGTTGATATGTGAGTTATGATGAGAGGGAGTGATGATCTAAAATATAGTCTTGTTTATTAGACCACCTAATAAATAAATGTTTTTCTCTCCTTTCATTTATCAGTGGTGCGTGATGGGAATCTTAAGAGCACTTTCGGACTGATAACTAAAGTTACTATCTTTAGTCTTGCGTTTGCAATCAGGAACCGATCCAGGCGAATTAACCAGCAAATTTTTAATTTTTGGTATAAAATCATATTTATATTTTATTGCGCACTAACTTAAATTATGTGCCACTATTATCTAAATTATGAATCTTGGTCCATGATTTTACATTATTTTTAATGAAAAGGGAAAATCTCAGTGACACCATTCGAGGATTCGAAACTTCAGAAGGAATTACTTTTTTAGAGCTATCACAAGTAACCCCATTTATATTGAGTTCTAAGCAAAAGGAAAACTTTGATATAAGTATTTTGGAAAGGTAACAATGAAAGAATTATTGATCTGAGGAAATGGAACGAATGCTTACCTCACATTGTAGATCTCATAATCCCACAAAGACTTGCGCTCAACTCTGAAAACAGGTGAGGAACGATTATGAATGAATGTAATCTGGTGGAATACAAAAAAGTTTTTCATTCGCAACCTTCTCTTCTATCATTTATAACATTTTACCAAAGCAATTCTATAATACGATTTACTTTTGTCAACAACAAAGCAAAATATTATATATTTGGTCGAATCTCTGTTAGAGGTCTCATTCTTCCCCTGAACTTTTGGTCCATTCTTTTATGTTGCTCTGAATTTATCAAATGTATGGCCAAATATTTATGATAATTGATAATACAAAAATTTCCGTAAGAAACGTCCTATCTTATATTAAGTTTCCGGTTTATTTATGGACGAGTGAGTTGTATCCATTGTCACTACATACTATACAATTTATACTATTTCCATAAAGAATATTAAAAATCGTATGTGAACGAAAAGTTTGAGTACATCAACGTATTAAAGTCTGAAGCTTAAGCTTTTATTTAAAAAACCCACCCCTCATAATAAACTTCTCTGATTAATTGGTAAGTGGTGTTTTAATCATAACGATAAATGATATTCGAAACTTTCGATGCCATCGTACTTTTACTTATTAACAAAATCAGTGTATTTTTTAAAGAGAGAAAGCGTGGACCAGTTCCTCTGCAAAGGCTTTGTATAGAATCTTTGTCTTTTTTAGAGCAATCGGGGAGGCAGAGGGAGAAGGCTGGGTTTTCTGCTAAAAGTAGTGGGAACGGGAATCAAGCGAACGAAAAGAAAGGTTGGTGGTGCTGTGCTCGCCTACTTGGATGGGAAGAAAATTCGTCTGCTTCCCTTTTCCACAATTCAGTTGCTGCTGGACAAAGAGATCGAGCGTGTGCCCGACTTAGAGCATCATTCTACTTCGTTTCTTCCAAAGGGGATGTTCATCCCAAATCCAAACGTCTGACCTCTTAAAGCTATTGGATCTAAATGAAACATTTCAAATTTTTTTTTGTGAAAAAAAAGGGTGATTCGAAAAAAGCCAGAAGAGAAATCTCAAAAAAATTTGTACACAAAACAATGTAAGTGAAAAAAATCAGGTTGCCAGCTACTCGCCGCGTTTTATTTTACCCCTCGAGCAAGACATAAACAGCGGCGGATGTTCCCCATTTTAACACTTTTTTCTTCACAACAACAAGGGCGTCTGCTTTCAATGAGACCCCTCAAATGTCCCAAATTGACGATTATTTAAGTGGAAAAACGATACAACTTTTTTGTGAACTAAACGGAAGTGAAAAGAGCAGGAAGGGAGATTAGCCTCACAACTTTTTCCTTATGATTCGATTTTACCCAAGACGTATTTTTGACCGTTTTTGTAGAGGTTGTTGTTGAATTACCAAATTTATACTCTTTGACTTGAGGCGAACAGAAGCAAGCCACAAGATAAGTTGTTTTCTTTGCTTTAGCGTTTCATCATTTCATTCCATTCTCGTCTGTGGAGAAAAGAATGTAATAATTGTGGAAAAATAGATTTGAGTTGGTCTTTCTTATTGAGTGTCAGTTTCTTTTTTCTTTGACTCGTGTGTAAAAAAGCATCTTCTTTGAAAGGGGAAGAAAGAAAATTCATCGAAACCTAATCTCAAGAAAACTTTCGTTTTTTTTTGTTAGGTTGTGTACTCTAAGAAGAAATTGATACATTAGATATACCTGTGCTTAAAAACAATTATTGAATTTTCCCCTGCATTCTCCAAACTTTTTATATTACCTTTTAATAAAGGAGTTTGAAGAAAGTGCTGAGCTGAGCCTGAAATAAACTATTTCTTTCGTTGGGTTTCCCTTCAAGTTGAAGTTTCTCATTAAAGTGAAGCCGGTTAAGTGCTTTATGATTCCATGGTATTCCGTCTGAAAGGGGAAACATTTGCGACAAAATCCCTTATTTTCCTCGTGAAATAAATAGTACTTGTAGTGCATCTTTCAAACAGTTCCTAGTTCAAGTGCATTGTTCCCCTAACAAAATCTATTCTGTCTTTGAAGACTATACAGGCTCATTGCCCTCTTCCGAACTGTAAAGACGAGATACATTTATAACAAAAAAAAATGCAGAAAACAAAAGAAATCGTTTGCAAGGGTGGAAGAATAAAGTAAGAGGACGGTCTTTCTGGCTCAGAAGGTAGTGTTGCTAAAACCAACAAAATATTTTTGCGTGGCCTGGCTTGGCTTGGTGGTCGATATATAGGCACAAGTGGCGGTGGTGGTGGTGGTTGATGATGGTGTTGGTTACGTACGGAGCTCTCTTTCCTTGCTTTCGTGGGGAAAACGAGATGAGGATAAGAGCTTTTCAATGCAACCCTTTTCCTTACAAATGCCATTCTAGGGTGACTTGTGATTTCTTTTCTTAGGAAAAACATGATTTTTCATGAGCTTGGTTTCATTTTACCAATGCAATAACATCACATCACATATCAACCCTATTACATCAGGTGAATGAAAAGTCTCTACTTGGAATAGAATTTTGTTTGACGTAATGCATTGTAAAAGATTCACGTGTTCCCAACTGAATTCATTCATTCTATTCTATTGGCATTTTTATAGGGATCGAATTTCGTTTGCGAGCAGAATAAACGAAAAAAATCATTCAAATCATCTCTAGCCTTCCAGTGCAATTCATATTTTTGCATGCACTTCGATTTCATATCGCGCCACAAGGAAATAATAATAATAATGATGACATACTTTATTCTAGTAAATCACAAATTGCTTCAATATACAAACATGTGAATGGAAATCATGCATAAGTTTTGCAGGTCCCGGCTGATTCGCTTTAATATTTGAAAGTTCAAATTAGTATTCAAGTCATGTCGCAAGAAATGTAAATTTCTAAGAAAAAAAATTGCAATGGTAATTTAAACTTGATAACAACAGAGAAAATGTTTACTGCAAAGAGCAAGGGCGTTGCAGAAAAAAGTTTGTTATTTGTTCCAATCGATTCAAATCTAGTACAGTAAGGAGTTCACAATTCCCCTCAAGGAAGAAGGCATGCATGGTACCAAACACACACATAATGATCCACGAAGAACATAGTTCAATGCATGATTCCGAAATGAAGCGTATTTCTTATCCCGAAGGCTTAACAAATAGACTTGAGTTCTCTCCACCTGGCTTCGCTCCGTCGCTGGTGACATTTCCAAGTATATGTGCATTGATTCTCCATCATCCCCACTATGCCATATTTATTACGATGCCTTGGAGAAAATGGCATATTTCATGGGGGAGTATCAAAAGAGCGCTGTTTATAGTAGCCACTTTGTTTCCAAGAAAACAATAAAAAGGAAAAAGGAGAAAGTAAGAAAGTTGCCTTTCACAAGAAATGATATTGTCTTGTGACATTAAAAAAGAGAACATTGTCCTCTTTCATTTCCTTGCAATTTACTGGTCACCAAAGAAACATCCATAGCATCAGATGGGTGATATTATCGCGAAATGACTTTAGAAGTGTAGTTTCCTTGACCCTGGTAAACTCAAAGTATGAAGATCGGTTTCGCGAATCTGAAATTTCCACTTCATCTCAGAGTGAGTATCAAAAAGCATTAATCTGACTCTGAATTTCCATATCAAACTTTGAAGAACGGTACATACATATAAATAAATACCGGCATCGTCAGTCGTAAGTCGGTTCGATTTTCTTTTTCCCCAAGTTACAATTTAGACAAGTTATTTGAAACAGAGTTTTGCATTCTACTTTGAATCGCAAAAATATGCTGTATTTCCCATGACGGAATAGAAATGGTTTTATGTCTCCATATATTTCTCTAGTTTCGTGGTGCAACGGAGAAATCGACAAATTTATGAAGAGTTCAATATTCAAACGAATGGCGTGAAATGAAGCAAAGTGGCCAACAAGGAACTGAAAAATCTACACGGGATGATCTTTTTATTTCTATCATATCCATCCCATCGTGTTAGTATCCATATCGTGCAGAGTAACTTTTCCATAAATCGGACATGCAAAAGTAAGATTTTCCCTGAGAAGCAAATGTAGAATATTATGAAAAACTGTTTAGTTTCACAAGAAGTGCACATGTAAAAAAATACCCAAGGATGTTGGGGTACGGCTTCATTTCCAAAGATATATGTACTTTTGATCTTATACCACTTGCCATTCTTTATTTTTGTGTGCTTAAGTGTACCACTTGCACATTCAGTTTTTTTTTCGAGGTTTATCTTGTCAGTGTACGTTCTTCTCCTCTTTTTTTCATTCGTACAATTTCCTCTTTTGCCTATGTACTGGTGGGTACATCAATACAATACGAAAAAAAGGAAGAAAAAAAGTTATTCGGTTGTGACACTTGGGAGAAACTATATCATTTTCTAACACCACATTTTTAAAAACCACTTTCTCCATTTACATTTCCTACTACTGAATATTTCCATGGACCCTTCCCCTCACACATATTTTTTTTTGTTGACGGACTGATTCAGCAAAAAATCTGTTAGTTATGGGCACTGATTGTGCCATGATTTCTCTAAAAAATTGCTGTAGAATCGGGAATAGAGTTGAGAAGAAGAACAAAAAACATTCTTCCTGTTTACTGCACTTTTTTCTCAGGATTGCATTGCACTGTTGGGGTTCTTCGTTAGAAAACGAAAGAGTTGGAAAAATAAAGGTCTTTTTTGTTCAAAAACTTTTCCTCTCACATTCCCCCTGGTTTCACTTCTTCCACTTGAAATGAAACTAAACGAAGAAATCAGGAGTATATCATTTTTGACTTGGGTTTTCTTCAGAGTTGGCTCACGCATTTACAGCAGTCCCTTATTTAAAGGAATGCATGATTAGCTAGAATTTATTCATGTATTTCACATAGAGGCAGTTTTACATGTTTTAATAATGCAGAAAAGTGTTGCTGGTATGACACATTTTTCAAAACTTTGCTTTTTTAAAGAAAACTTCTAGGCTATTTTTTGGGATGGATTACTTTTCCTGTATGCTCCAAACTTGTAGTTTTGGATTTAAAATATGATTAGTGATCGTGAAATAAGTAAAAATTCTATGTAGCAAAGTAAAAATGGAGACACAGACTTTTCCCGAATAAAAATCACATCTATTCTCAAACCAAAGTACGTTCATCCCGTCAAGCTACTCACATTTCTTAATTGCAAATGTAAGCAAAATTCATGCAAAAACTTTTTTATACAAGTGGTCTGAACTCGTTTTGCGGGTTGTTGAGACCGAATTAATGTCACCAGAAAGATGTACGTACAAAACATAACGTTGGCAATTCCCATCTATTTATTTTGCTTGTGTCATCATAAACACTTCCATGTTTTTAGGGTACCGTATTGGTTGCAAATTTAAAAATAAAAAAGGGTAGAAATAAACGCAAAAGTAAACATTTGGACAATCAAAAACCCATTTAGTGTACACAATCCGACAAACTTACTCGAAAAATTACCTTAGAAATATTCCGATTAGTGAGGCCGCCTGGAGTTCTACTTACATTGACTTCAATTTGCAGGAGAATTTAAATGCAGTCCAGAATTATAATGAGTTGTCATAGCCGTCAGAATGGATTGCTGTAATGCAATTAAATTTTTTGTCGAGCTCGCATAAACTGGAAAACGTTTGCAAATCAAGATTAACCACTACTGAAAAAAAATCTTGCATTCTTGGCTTCCTCGTCGATTTTC
This sequence comes from Seira musarum, assembly GCA_027743895.1. Taxonomy (NCBI): domain Eukaryota; kingdom Metazoa; phylum Arthropoda; class Collembola; order Entomobryomorpha; family Entomobryidae; genus Seira; species Seira musarum. Next base: position 39,172 of record JAHZMX010006350.1, on the reverse strand, counting down.
CTTGTTCAGTTTAGTGGTGACCACAAAAGTGACATGATGGACTGAAATATCCCTTTTCATTTCCTCACCCAGTGAACTCGCAGAAAACCTTTTTCTCGGACTGTAAGTGCAAGTCTATTTGTGCTCGCTTTGAGTTTATTTATTTGACAGTGTACGCTCATGTCGGGTGAAGCGAACGTGCACGTTGCTTTGCTTTATTGCGATCATATGCATTTTAGTGTTTCCCATTTTCAATTTCCACTCACATTGTCAGACGAAGTTAAAAGATTCATGAAAAGAAAGCATAGCATTGAACTCAGTAAATTTAATATTTTTTTCCTCACAAATCCAGGCTTATGCAAACCAGATAGCATGAAAAATATAGCCCAGTTATTAGAAAGTTGTCTTTAAAGTGAAGGAGCATTTGTTTCTGTACGCGTACTCTCCCAATTTTCAATATTTTTCTTATTGAAACTCGAATAGAATTTAGCGAGAAGAAAAAAAAATGTGGCAGTTGGTTGAAAATTCCTTAAATCACCATCTGCCAAATAAAGGAAACGAGTCCAAGTCAGCAAACCAGTGCAGTGACGTTGAAGTTCCTTTCTATCGGACAGTACAACCAAAATATCCAAAGACAAGCTGACCGAAAAAAATTCCTTGTTTTCCTTCTCAATGTATTTACGGGGCTGACTTGAATTCGAGTTTGTTAGGGAAAAGAGGAAAAAAATCCTGAAGAAGGAGGAAGGGAATCCTTTAAATCCAATCTAGCAAACAATCCAGTTTCCTCTCTTTCACAATCCCAAAGGCTTTGTTCAACTCCCACTTGACGAAAGTTATATCAAATATCAACACTACAAGTCTCTCTTTTCCCGTTTTTTATCCTCTTTCTGCTTCTTTTACTGAAGATGGTAGTATGCTGTTGCTTTCAACTTATTTCGTATTTTTTTATTCTTAACATCTGTATTTCATAAAACAAAATTATATTTTGGAACTGCTACAAAAGCAACAATACAAAAATTGTATTATGTATAAATCAAAGTAGAAAAGTGAAATGTGGATCCCACCTTACCTTGTAAATCTTTTTTTACTTCCAATAAAAATATTGAAATAATAGTTTGTCTCGCTGGAGTTTCTTTAAAAAATCAACATTGAATAGCTTTTTTAGTAGATTTTCTTCCTTTGAAAATTTTGAGACGCAGGAAGTCTTGTAAGCATAATAAAATTATAATTACATGTAGTATTCGAATAAATCCGACTCTGAAAGGTGGAAATATTTTCATAAAAAGTTGCACTTTTTGCAATGGTGGGAGGGTTTTTCCTTATTTTTAAATTTCTCAAGTTTCATTGTGTCGTAATGATCAGCATTGAAAAGCTACAGGCATTTCTACTGCTCAAGCATTGCAAAGACAAACGCGTGTAGTCGTTGACACCTGATACTTTTGCGTTGGTTGTTGTGGTGATTGGTTTGAAGAAGTGCTCAAGCGAAAATGGAAGGGGGTTGAGTCTAGTCTAGTCACCCGTTTTCATTGTAACGTAAAAATCACGGCTTCTGACATCAATTATTTTCAAGAGAATTTGTAGAATGAATGGATGATGGTGATTATAGTGTGGTGCATTGTAGTTAAGGTAGCCATTTCATAGTATAATTATCACCTAAATGATTTGCAACTTGCATAATGAGAACAATACTATTAAATACATGTGTCATTTTATCGCTGAATTGATAAAGTTTCACGGGATATTGACAATGCAATTTCATATATGAATGGTTTTACCATGAACCATGTGGCATTACAGCAATTGCTGGAATTTTGTTTTTAAAAAATGTGATAGCGTGGACTACCACTTTTAGTTTGCAGTTTCGTATTTCATGCAAATCAAGACGTAACATGGCAAGTATATGAGAAATTGTTGACATCTGTAAGGTTTGACATTTTAAGAATTTTCACTTGAGACATTTTGTAACATTAGATTTTTACCATATTTGTATCATATCGGTCAGTATTCTTGAAACTCGACTGAAGACGACACAACAAAACTTACGAAATTGATACCACATCGCATGAAAAAATAACTGACTGAAACATTATCCACGTGTGATCTCGTGTAAGGGTTATCAGACCAGTTGGTTGCGCAATTTGAATAAGAAATAACTGCTTGTTAGTCATAAGTACATTCAACATAATTTTAAGTAAATGATTTGCTGAAATAAAAGGCCAAAACGTATGATCTTAAGCTGTAGATAAAATGACATTTCAATCACAAAAAAAGAGCAAAGATATGTGTACCACGAATGTATTTCGCAGCAAACTAATTCAAAGTCAATTTTTAATTGAAACTAAATAGTCGAGATTGTGGATTGGCAAAAAACAAGCTCATGTTTTCCCCTAGCGAGAATGTATATAAATTTTGCATAATAATGAAAATTACTCGTACATAATATATCTCTTTCAAGTATTTGCACTGTCGTATTTAAAAAAAGTATTTCCTGGGATGTTTACTCAATTTAATTTATTATCAACTCAATATTTGTTGGTGCATTTTGCTCTTGACAAGAATTAAACTTTGTTGCCAAATAATTAGGGACCTCTGAACAGCTATTTACTGTATGCTTTTGCATAACTGCGCGACTCTAGTGGGATAAAGCTGCACTGCAATCTTATGTTTTAGTTAAGCAATAAAGGTGGATGTATGCAATACTAACCTAAGTAATTTGGTCCATTACGCTTTATAACATTGATTTGAGTCGGCTTGACTCGCCTAGTCGCCCACATTCTTTTACTTGAAATTTGATCCGGCTAAAGATGACTTATTTTTCAGTTTCGTAATAAAGTACATATATTAAAGAGTTACCATTGTACCTGCTTCATGTTTCGTTTCTGATTTTAAAAAAATGGAAACTAGAAGTATTCTTCAGAAAATTCAGTGAGTGCACATTTATTAAAACAAAGTAAGATATTATGAAGATGCAATTACATATTCCAAAGTATGCACTTCAAAGAGAAACAAATTGTAAAGAAGTAGACGTACAGTAAGTAAGTGTCTCACTTCATCTTATTCTCACAAGTCAAGTTTGAAGTGATCGCAATCAAGTACGGTACAATTCAAAGAGGAAATTTATCTCAAGAGAGACATGTTTTGTAATAAGTGGGCTACAACAAATACCATCGGTAAAGTCGTCTAGAGTTGCATTGCATTGGAAGTAAGTTGGTGAGTTGTTAGGAAATCAAGAAAACGCGAAAAAATCTTATGGATGAGGTTTTACTTTCGTAAGTGAGGAAGTTGGGCGACTTGGTCGAGTCTGAGGGTAGTCTGGTTTGGTCCACCTGCTTTTGTTTTCTCGTGTCAAGGAAGGAAGAGATGTAGAGGAAACAAAGTGGTTCCCATTTTCTAGTCACGACTGCTATTACACATTATTAGGCTTCTTCATTTTTATTGATATTGTAGTACGAGATTCTACTACTTTTTTCCTGAAGTGTTTACAATACGCACTCGATACGATACGATATACGTTTCACAATCAGTTTATTTCAATGAGCCCTTGTCTTGCTAATATTTGGATAAGAGAAGGGCAGCTGGTCGTTTTTCCAATCAATATTTTCTCACTGCAAAATAATCGGGGGTGCAAATGAAATCTAAATCTTGTTGAGGTTGATGAACCTCATTGCCACTTAAAAAATAGATTCATTCTAAAAATATATTTTCAAAGACATTTCAACTTAAGTAAAAGAGGCCAAGCAAGCCAAGCCAGGTCAAACTTAAACAACTGACAGGACAAACAAAGCGACTACGACACAAACTTTTTATTTCCACCAGGCCCAACCACAAGGAGGCAGAGGAAGAAGCTCCACGTGAAGTAAAAAAACCGGCAGGGTTGGAACTGAAAGTTCGTGCTTGCAGACTCCAGCAAAGTGAAAACAAGTTTTTGTCGCGAGATGAACTCTCTTGCAATTCGATGGGGTTCGAATTGAGTCCAGTCCATGAAGAAGGGAGGACGAGCAAAAAGGGATTAGTGGAGTGAAAATAGGAAAGTTGAAAGTGTGTAGTCAGTTCTAGGACTGCTGGAGTGAAATAACCTTATGGAGTAGAGCGTGAATATGTTATTTTTTGTTTGCGGGCCGAACGCAGTTTTAATAGTGTAGTGTTTTTTTTAAATAAAACTATCTTTGTAAACTCTGCCACTACTACCAGTGGAAATAGCTCTTGTGTTTACTTTCACAAGAGAGAGGAAGCTACAAGAACTGCTACAAGCTGGGGAAGATTCGTAATTAAATGGTAAAGCTCACTCAGTACTAGTAGTGGCCTGTACAGATTGTGTTTTTGAGAGAGAAGTATCTACGAAAAGTAAATGAGTGGCTACTAAAAAGTAATTAAATATCGGACATTGACATTCTCCTGTAATTACCCTCCCGGTGGTACCATACCACCACCGGTAGTTATCTCCCTGTGTGTTGGCTTCTAGCTGGATTCACAACAGATAAATGCTGCACCAATCAAATTCAAATTATCGCGTGTAATATCATACATAATTTACTGGGAGAAAATATACATAGTTGGATAATAAAGACGTGATTAGCTCTTTCCGCACCCAATTCAATTCAAAACAATTTTTTTTGATGATAGGAACTGGGCAGAGTCACCGTTATTTACTATTTAGTGAATATTAATATTGCATAAAATGATGAGGTAAAGGAGAAAAGTCCGGGATTATCTCCAAAAACTTGTTTCATTTCACCGGGAAAGCTTTTTTGGAGTCGCTTCACCACTTTAATTGCTCACAAGGTGAACGAGCAAACTCGAGGACAAACGTTGCTAAAATGGAGGTTGTCTGGAAGATGATTATCCTGTTTCTGGTGGGGTTTGTCACAGGTAAGCTATTATATTTTTTCACTTTGGAGGATTTCTAATGTAAAATTTAATATCAGTCTCTATATTGATCTTCCCCTTGAAACTCACAAGCAATTAAAGCATTTGCATAGAATGAGAATGAAAATCACAAAATGGAGAGAAAATAGGAAATCATGATCTGCGTCTTTTGTTAAAGCTGTTTTAATGAAAGTGTAAGTGCACATTGATATGTATGAATCTAATGGCAAAAAACCCTGCCAATTTCTGTTTCTAAGCATTAAACAAGATTTAACAAAGGCAAAAAATAAGAGGAAGTTGTAACGAGGCCAACAGGAAATCCTAAACGGTGAGCATTACCATCATCAAAGAAATAAAAATTTTGAGTGAAGTCATCAGGAAAATTATGCCATTTACCGCTGCTCAAAAGGGCTCAATACAATGGGGAAAAGACAATAAAGGATTCTCCCTCATAAAAAAAACACAGGCTGCAGGAAAAACAAGGAAGGCAACAACGACAGCAGCAATTTTACATCGTATTGCATATGGTCTCTTTCCCTCTAATGGGGCGACATGATACAAGCAAAAAATATTTTGGCTGTTGCTGTTGCGTTTCCACATCCAAATAGAATAATGACATTTTTTTGTAATAAAATGAGGTCAAAATCAAATTATAGAGAAGATAAAGTATGCCATGCCATTCCACAAGACGATGATGCTGACCCTTGACTTTATACATACCATTTTAAAGATCAAAAAGTCTTGTTCGGTGCAATACATTTTTTTTTCATTTTGTACATTGAATTCAAATAAATTTCATCATACTAAATTCACCTCGAGGCGATCCTAAATAAAGATAGAAAGCTTTAGTTTTGTGTGTTCATTTATGTATTGAGATGTTCCCAAGTTGTGATGGAAAAAGTGGAGAAAGCCTATTCATAAAAATTGAGACGGAGCTCTTTATCTCCCACTTTTTATGGTGCGTTTTCCCCAGCGATATGGTGATCATGATCATCATCGTCATGATCATCATCATCATCATGGCACGATGGAAATATCGTAACGCCCATTAGATTTTACACTGTATTTTTCATCCCCTTTACGGCTCCATAAATATATTCGATACTTTGTTCCACAAGACACATGCATTTGAAACGACGAGATTTTCTCAGACGCATCCCATATATCCACAGTGTTTTCAAGTGGAAACGCATGGAATTGCATGTGTCCCGGTTTTTATAGCTTGTAAGAAGCACCATGATTATAATCATTGGCAAATAAAAAAGTGTTACGATTTTTGCCATGTCATGCGATATCATGGCAGAGTTCAAACTTTTTTCGAATTTTTTTTCTGACTTTACTCGACCGTAAAGAATAAGTCAGGGTAAGTGAAGGATGTTATGTCCAAGAAAACATTTAAATCGTGTGTTATTACAGCGTTTATTCGTGGAGACATGTTCCGTCTATGCGCAAACAACAACAAACAACATCATATCGTCATCATAGATAGATGTGATCATCATCATGATCTTTCAGCTCTCCATTCTACACATACGCATATTATTAGTCTTATTATGCATGTTCCTTCATGTATCTTTACTTTGTACCTTATTTCCCCTTTAAATTTCTTTTTTTTTCTGGCAGGATGGCAAAGGCAAGGCAATAAGAATGCAGTAAAAAAGTCGACAATTTTTTTTCCCTTCGTTGTTGTTGTGAAACGCTTCAGATATTTTAGCAGTATATTAAAGCTGTGCCTCTCTTCTTTTTTTATGCAAAAAGAAGCTGGAAAATGCTTTACGACCATCATTCATCTCATTTTCTGAATACAAATCCGCATCATTTACTTGATTTCCTTCTCCCTTTTCCTTTCCCTCCGTTTCCGTTTCGCTTTCCGTGGACACTACAAAAATACCTAGTTGTGTACACACAGAACATATAAATACATACATACGTACATACTTACATACATACATGAATACATGTGATCTCTAAAAAATCAGAAGAGTTTTTTCTCCTTGTTCCCTCTTCTCCCTTTTTTGGGGATGCTTCCCAGCCACTTTCTTCCTCTTTGGAACTTATGCTCTAACTCCTGTTTACATGATGATTCCCAGAATAGAAGAATATACATAATGGCAAGTTTCGAATTGTGTTTGCATGGAGAAACTCTGTCTATTTTATGTCAAGAATGAAAGAAAATTTCTTTAACCAGGAAGAGGAAAGATGTGACTCCTTCCGTAACTTGACTCGCATTTTCTTCCATTCTGCTCCCGTTTTTTCTCCCTTTGCCAAATAAACCAGAGAAGGAAGGAGTAAATATAATTAAGTTTTTTAAAGCTTAATGCACGCTTTCCTGCTGCTTCTACTACCAAGGAAAAATATTGAAGTGACAATGTAAAAGTCCCTCGAATAAACGTAGCAACGAGGAACATCTAGCTGAACGTTTGTAGGAAGAAAGCCCCTTCTTGGAACTGGCGTGCAATTTTTTTTGTGAAAACTCTTCAAGACATTTTCGGATAAATAAACCGATTTACGCCGTTTCTCATACATGATCATGATCACGGCAAAATTGGGTTAGTAAGTAATTCAGTTTAGTATCGAAATATGTATATGCTTAAGTTGTTTGCTACCTAAATTTTGAAGAATCTAACAATCTTTTTGTAGACCCTTATGCCTACCTAATTTCTTCTTGGAAAAATAAATTTCATTCAAAAGCATATTTTTCATTATTACACTTATCCTGGGTGAATGTATCGGATATGTACCGAAAATACAAATACTGTATAACACTACATGTTCTGCATTTTTCTCTCTATCAAGTCGCCCCTGAACATGTGATGAATAATTCATTGCAAAGGTTGTATATCAGTTGTTGGGACGAATGTAAGTACAAACTCATTCATTCTTGATAAAGTTGTCACCAACGATATTTGTACGGAAATGGAGTTAATTACTGGGGAAAGTGTGTGCGTAGGATGTAGACCCCGAGCTGGTGAGAAATGAGAAGGGTTGAAGGAAAAACACGCATCACGATCAGATTTTCCGTGTGCGTCGAGTGTCGAGAAGTAATACCATTCCCATCGTCACTAGTCACTGCCAATTAATTTTATGTTGAAGGAGTGGATTTGGATTTCCAACCAAAGATGAGATGGAATATTCATAAAAATTCAATTGGGTGTAAAATGATGACAAAAAGTTTCGTTCCATTTGAATATTACCGTTTTAGTGTTTGCACTGTTAGTGAGGATGATGATGACGTTTGTTGTGCCACGGCATGTCCTGAAACCTCCCTTCAACATGATATAAAAAAGTATTTAAGTGTAAATTCCTAAGTTTCCGCTCCCTGAAAGTGTTCAAATGTCACACGACATTGATCAAAGCGCAATCTCCACTGCAACAATACAAGTACATACGTTGTTGGAGAAAGAGAAAGTGAATAATGAGCTTATTTGCCGGGATAATTGCCCTGCTTGGCACGTCATAAATATTATTTCTGGCTTTGAAACAGCTCACAAATCATTAAAACACTCTTTCCCTCCCTAATTACTCTGAAAGTTTTTGAATGCACGTATAACCCTGCATTCAAAGGAGAACATTTATTATCCAAATGCGATTCAAAGAAATCACGGCTCGATAAAATGAAAGCATAAAATCCTCATCAAAAATCTAAACAAGCGGGTTTGCCTCTAATCAGATATGACATAATTTCTTTCACTCACTCTTTGATTTTTATGTGTACTGAAATATACATGAAATACAGTACATAGTATATACTACTAGTGAAGTAGTAGTAGTTGTAGTAGTGGGGGATTGCTTACGACTTTTGCTGAGCTCCTGATAAATATGCATGGCAGAACTGAACTGGATACTGGATCAACGAAAAGCTGCCCATCCTCCCTTGGGCATGTTCTGACTTTGACCACGTCACAATGTTTATGGTCAGCATATTTCTTTCCGTGTTTTTGCTGCAGTCAACATGAAAAAATTGTGATTCCTGCAAAAATGGATTAAGTCGAATAGCTGTGTATATTTTCCTTCCTTTGTGTCTGCATTCCACTTTTTTTTGTAGAAGTGCAAAGCGGATGTGGGGAAAGTCTTTGGATGAGGATAATAGTGACAATAAAATATATGTAGCTGTGGCTGTGAGCCGCACGTATTTAAGTCTTGGAAGATGACGAGAACAACGACAAACTGTCAGTCGGGGAGAGTGACAGGGGGAAAATGAAGTGACACTCACGCCATTCCATTACAATTCATACACTTCCCATAATCAACATCGTCGTGGTGAAAACATCCCTTATTCTTTCTTCGTCTGCTATGGTCACTATTTTTAGCGATTATTCTTCGAACTAGTATGAAAACAACCTTATCACTGTCATCATTATCCTCCTTTAAAAACCAAACATGTTAGTATGTACGTAACCGGCCAGAAGTAGTGAAGCCTTTTGTCCTCGTAAATGATGCACACTCGTCACCAAACGTTACCCTTCGATCGCGTTCTTTTTAGTGAAATAATAACTTGCAACAGTTTTTCGTATTTCTTTGTACCTCATGCGTGATGTTAAATATTAAGTGTTTGATATTAAAACGCAAAAAATGTGTAAAGGAGTCGCGTATAAAACTTTGTAGCTTTTGCTATGGATCCGACGGGTTTAAAACAAGTTATGAGATGTGCGAAGCCAAAAACATTACTGATTTGTTTGTTGTTAATGGGAACATAATACATATTCCATTTAGAAATAGCCTAATGACAATGAGATGTTTCTAACAATAATCAGCGATTAAAACATAAAATTTCACAACTTTCATAGTAAATCACAAAATTTAAAAAGCAATACAAAATCAAATTTTTCCATCTCAAGAGTCCAAAGAGCAATTTTTCCATGAGCCGCCCTGAAATGACATGACATTGGAGCACATGGTGGGAAATGAAAAAAAAAAATATTATGAGGAGCGATATAGCATTGAGTTGTGGTAATGCCAGCAGAATTGAAAAAAAAGAAGCCACTTATTGCACACACAAACACTCACACAACAACGACTACGACATAGCTTCAACTTCAACATTTTAGTGACAGAGCTACTTAGCAGACGATCATTAGCCTCTTGGTTCACCACTTCCAGTAAGTGTTGAAAAGGAGTTCCAGTATATGGGGATGGTGTTGTAGAAGGGAAGTGCCATTTTTCGTCGTCCCAGCGCCACGAAAAAAATGGTCATTAACTGTGACACTCTTTGTGTAAGCTTAATAGGCGGATAAAAAGGACCCGGATAAAGTTTGTTGGTTTAGAGGACGGACGTTATGTATTGCTCTTTCACAGTTTCACATTCGACTTCATAAAAAACATACACTTTTGATATGTTTTTCTTAACAGATTATTGAGGCTTAAGAGCATAAAATGGAACCACTCACTCTGTTTGCATCTCTTAATTTACGCTAGAACAAATGGGGCATCAAGCAAAGCCATTATCATTTCCGCATAAAAAATTGTTGGTACACGCTGAAACACATGTTATTTTTGCTAAAACTTCATCATTCATGAGAGGTTGAGAAAATCGCGGCGATAATATATTTTTAAGGGATTTCAACACTCTGTTCGTCGCGGAACGAGTTTTTACGATGAAAAATGTGGTTGGCTTATTGACACTTCAGCTGTGTGAAAACTGATATTGCATTTTCCGTTATGGGGAATGTTAATGATGGCGATATTGCTGCTCCTCATGATGACGACGATCATGATGATGATTACGCGGATTTTCATCTTTCAATTTAGCCTACCTTTCGTATAGGGAAAAAATCCTCCGGTACATTACTTACTTTTGCTAGAGATACTACTCTGGTGGAAGCATCCCCCAGCCGGAACAATAGTGGTGGCAGCAGGTGTGCACAAGAGGATGGAATGAATTTCACACGTTTCTCAAAGCGCTCACACACACACATACTCACTCACTCGTTCACCGTCACGGTTTTTGTGGCAACAACGTAAAAAACCCATCATTATCGACAAAGAGTAACTATCGCTTCCACCACAAAAAAATGTCCCCTTTTATTTGAATAATAATAAAGCTACACGTTAACACTCGAGAGCGGAGACAAGATGTGACCCATCATTAAAGAGATGAACCCATGTGCTATAATGCCCCGCTAAGAATATCTATTCGCTTCACTTGAAAAGATACAATCCGCTCCAGTCGAGAATGCACATTAAAATCATTGTCATTGTCGTTATCACTAGGAAAAGGGGGACGGACATGAAAACGATTTTTGCAATGAATGGCAAAGTGCAGCGGCTACATTACTACGTTTTGAAAGAAAAGAGAGATATTATATGGGTTTCCCTGGCCTGGCATTGCTTGCCCTTTCATTTACCCGTAAGAGTGAAGAGGGCAATGTTCATAGAAATGTGTGTGTCTGCTTTTAACAGTCCTCATTTATAGGCATCATTACAATTGACTTGACGCAGAGAAACAGATTTGGCTAGCGTCCTAAATAGCAGGACAAAAAGGCTTTAGAGTGGAAGACAGGCTATGCCATGGCCTTTATCGATTTTGGGAATCAAGATCAACTCTATCATGTTTCTAAACGGGGACATCTAAAAATTGTCTGCGAATTTCCAATGGAAGTCACAATACCAGAAGAAGTAAGGTCGGTGTGAAGAAACCAAACATCCATAAACTTTTCAGTTCCACTTTGATGAAGTTGTAAAGAGTTTGTCTCACAAAAAAAATCAAGGGAGAGTGCCATCCGGGGCAACGTGAGACAAAGTGAACGACAATACAAGACACAAAAAAGTTAGAGCCGTAGGGTTGCGGGTGTCTGGCATCATTCTACTCAAGCTAAACAGATTAGAGCAATAAACTCCCAGATAAAAATGCAAATAATGCTACGCAAAACTCAAGCAGAGTGAAGAAATCCAACTTGACAGCGATAAAAGACATAAACAAAAAATGCAGTTGAGAAGGATGAATGAAATAATATGACTGCATAATAAGGTTGCGTCTACTTGATCCACGATTTTGAGTGTATTACTATTACAAAAAAAATTTATGAAAGTTCCAGGATTTTCTCTTGTTGAGTTTACAAGACTTTAAATCTCCTTAACATTCATTCGTTTATGAAGATGTCCAAAACTTTTTTTTACAGCGGAAGAAAAACATACCCGTCTTATTTGTATATTTTAGGGATGAAGAGATGGTTGTGTATAAATAAACATGACTTTGTTGAACAGGAGGGGGAAGATGGTGATGGCGGCGGTGATACATTTTTTTTCTCTTGTGTCCTTTCCCCATGCAAAACTTTCTGAAGGAAAAATCTGGTTTTATGTGCATTGAAAACTCATGCGTGCAGTAAAATAATTCTTGAATGGCAATGAAAACTTTTTTTGCTCGATGCAACGCAAGGGTCACCCACAAAAAATAACTGGTTCGGTTTGGGGCTATGAATATGAATAAAAATATTTTGTGCATCTTTTATGTATCCTTTTTCCCAGGAAAAAGTTGTTTCCCTATGCTTAATCTAAAAATAAGAGGATTCTTTAGGAAGAAAATATGAAAAAAAAATGTTTGATACAATTTTATTCCATTCGCTTATTTTCAGTGTCTCAAAAGAACAATATTTTACGCTATCCTAAGTCGTGAGCAACAACCAATTTGGCGTGCATCCTCACGATTTATAGCCTTCAAGATTTTCTTTATCGTAAGTAGTCGACGCTGGAGAAAATGTCGTCTAGTTCTTGCTCTTTGTATTCCATTCAGACTTCAGATTTTTCGAGTGCACGGATGTACAATTTTTGTCTTCTGCTTTCTTCTATTTCCCCCTTGTTTTTTCCGTTGCAGATGTGTCATTGCTTTTTTCTTCCTAGATTTTACTTGTTTATATAGAGGATTACCCTTCCATTTGTGGGACTCCATTGATTGGATTTTTGGTAAGAAAGCAGGGAAGGTGGAATTCTAAGCAAGTTGACTGTCAATATTCGAAAGATTTCAACTATTTTGCTGAGTCGTGGATCCCAGTAAATTAATGATGCACTATCAGCTATGATTGCATCGCCAATATTATCATAATAAATTACATCGACGCCGATATTATCAAAATATTATGATGTTATCAATGATTACAACGATTGACAATTTGATTCTCTTGGTCATCACAAAGCAGAACTTCAAAGTCTGGTGTTTGCTCGATAGGAATAGTCCGGCAAAAAATTGAGATTGTTGAGTATTTAAGTACAATGACTTCACCTGGACATTTTTTTAGAAATCAAAGAATCATTTCACTACCGAAACAAGGCATTTCTCTTGTATACGAATCAGAAGGAAGAGAAGAGCGATTTTGTACTTTTACTTGGTAAAAATGAGTTTTCATGTCCTACTTTTTTTGGTTCTTGCTTTCACGCAAACTAACTAATTGCTAGGGATAGGAAATAATGGGAATTCATTTTGATGCTAAACACAGCCTTCCATTCCGGGTTCATTTATCTTTATATGCATGTAAGCAAGAATAGAATACCGATTTTGTGGGCGGAGAAAATCCCATCTACTTAACACAGAGAAAAGATGCTGATGCTGTTGCTTTCCTTCAAGAGGTACTGCATGGTCTGGTGTGGCACAAGGAACCGTAAATTGCGTGATTATGGCTTATGGTGCAGAAGAACAGTTCCACGTTTATCCGACATAATGTGTGTGTGTGCCTTAAGCTGTCTAAAATTATTAATTGAAAAAGTACGTGTTCAGATTTGTTGAAAGAATTGCTTCAAATTTTTGTGTTTTCTCGGTCTTTGGAATCATGCAACCTGTGAGTTAGTGAAAGAAAAGGTGATGTTTTTTTATTTGTCTGGAGCCTTCGTAGTCGGTTTAGTTGCAAGGGAAACAGTCAAAGGGATGTGATGAGCGGGGGCGAACTGTTTATTTGGAAACTCAGTAAAACTGAAGGGTTAGCTGCAACCTTTAACTTTTTACAAAATTAAGAAAAACAAACTAAAGTTGGGAGAGCAAACCCATTTTAAAATGATATTTGAACTTGAATGGTTTCTCGGCGGCTGACGCTCTGAAAAATAAACCCATTTTCCAACGTTAACGGCTAACAGCTCTCTATCTTGTGAGCGCTGAACGAATGTAGTATTTCCCTTACATTGAAAGCCATTATATTCGAAAATACTTTAGGGAATGACTCTTAAGAAGCCAATATTATTGTTTGCTGTACAGTTTCATCATCACAAAATATAATCGAGTTTTTTTTTAAAGCTTTTTCATCTTTGTTTATTGGAATAACTCTGATTACGGAGAAAATTGAGAAAGCTGAGGAAGAATCTTTTCATTTAGTCGTAGTCATTCAGGAAGATAACCTTGTTACAAAGTAATACAAGTTTATTGACACCCACTTGACGACGACTTTCATGATCCCACACAACACACTCCAGAGTGAGGGTTCGGGATATCAATTCCATGCATAAAATTGCCCTTTTCCTTTCATACAAAAAAAATTCTCAATCTTCTTCTGTTTGATGTTGCATAATGACATAATGGAAAATTTCATTCTTTCGACATCTCATGGTTATTTCAAGAAGGGAAAAAACTAGAATGAATAGATTTAGTCGTAGTAATAAGCGTACCTAGTATATGTCCCATCTTTCTCTATAACAAGTTAAGTGGAAAACATGATTAATCCCAAAATTGCCCTGCACCTTGTTCTAACATTCTTTTGAACAAACCTTTTGCAAGAACACCATTTACCAAGTACGACACGTTTTGTACTAATGAGATACATGTCATTTTCACGAATATGCCTTATGTGAAACGTTGACAACCAGTTGGAAAATATTTAAAAATTACAAAAAAAAATCATACAACATTAGCAATGAGCCCAAAATCTAGGTTCCCTGACCGGACTTTCATAACCTTTCTTATGTTTATCTATTAAATTTTTATTGAAATTGACTATTCTATACCAGGTATATATTTGAAAAAGTTTAGAGAGTAAATATCAAATTCACTCATAAAAAGTGAAGGTGTTGCCGTTACTCACAATCTGTCATGTGAACCAGGCTTGATATAGCCGACTCTCTCGTCTGGGGTAAAGTGGAGATCTGACAAATGCATGCCAGTAACGGCGGAATGGACATGCTTTTGATCATGTGAGAAGTTTCGTCTCCTCGCCTCGTCTATTCCTGACTTCAAACACAAATAAAGAATACATTTTAGGGGAAAGCAAAAGACTGACAAAATGTTATTTGGAGTAAGTGATGCCTATTCAAGTATAATGTAAAGAATAAAAGATCTCTCCAGAGCTTAAGCTCAGTTATGCATAAAAGACGACGACTCAAGCCTTCAAGTCAGATTTGTCAGAGGAGAATGCATGAACTAGCAATATTTCCCCTTGCATGACTTTTCTACCGCTCCTGTATTCGTATCCTAGTGAAATGGAAGCGAGATGTTTATTGATATGGAATGCATGCCCATCCTCTCTCTCCCTTGCACACATGTGCTAGAAAACTGTCCCACTGGACAGATGAGAATGATTATGATGGTAATATCACACGAATATCATAATCTTTGTCATCATCATCACCATCCTCGTCATTCACATGAATAATATTGTTCTTTCCCTATGTACCATAAAATGCATTACGTTCGAGCATTTTGTTCGATGATAAGATAACGCTATAATAATGCATCTTGAATGTACTTTCAAAGGAGAAATTAGTTTTCTTTTGCAAGAAAAAAAAAAGATTAAATGAGTGTACTAACCAGTTGATTCAAATTAAGCTTGACACTGATGACGCCAATATGCAAATCCCATTTTCTTCTTATCTTCCATAAAAACGAAGGTTCACATAAGTGGTTTCTTATGAAATTGAATGAGAAAAAGGAAACCGGATAAGGAGAATCACGTTGCTGGTAGCCTACGTCTACGGATTGTAATCGTAATGCTATGCATGAGACATTTGAGATGGCTTTGCTTTCATTTCGCCCAGGATACTTTATGTATTCAGCCCTCTTATTACACGAATTTATATTTATGTGGACAAGGAAGCAGAATGTATGAGAAAACTCATTATTTTTGCTTCAAAATAATTTATCCCGGGATCGCACATTCTTTATCAAGCAAAAGAAGATAATGATATAAAGATTCTATGAATGAAATCACGTTATACCCATATTCAATTGACTTTTAATATCATCGAATTAGCCGACCATGACACCGCGTGTCTTGTCCCAGCTAGAACGTGCAAGCCATATCGCAATAGTGTGTACACAATCCAGAGCAAAGATGCATTTTGAAAGGGTTGCAAAGGTCCATTTCAAACAATTTATTGGTACCCCTGGAGAAATGACAAAGAAGTGAGACCACATGTCTCCGTCTCACGGGTATTTCCATCTCCCTTTTCAAACCTGTCTACATCAATTTTGCGTAGATGTGGATTTTTTCCTACACTTCGTCCACCTTTCCTCGCTTTATATAAAAAAAACAAACCAAGTGATGCAGTTTTCTTTCGCTTTTACCGGAGAAAAAGAAGACATCTATTTTTTTCTTTGCCTTACTTTTTTTGAATGGGACTCAGGAACACGAAAAGCTTTGGTCTGTGCTTGGTTTGAATTGAGGGGTAGATAGGCAAGTAGTCTGCAAAATAGTATCTTGGGGACACCCTTTCCCACCAACGCAAAGTCAATGCCAAAGAAAAGCTATCTTTAGCTCTTGGTCATCTCAAAAGAGGTTTTCTTCCAAGCCAAACGCTTTTCTTTTCCTGCTTAAGTAAGTATGTGCTAGTGTGTATGTGTGTTTGCACTTGTGGTCTTTGGACAAGGATTTTTTTTTTTTGGAAAGGGCATTGCTATCTATGGGCTGATCATGAGGGAGGAAAAGAGACAAAAATCAGCCACCATCAAATATCACGGGAGGAATGAAACTAAACACACATAAAATGGAATAAATGCTACGGACAGATTTATTTGCTTATCACTGCTTAGCTGACGGTGAGACGTAAAAGCATCGAAAGCAATGATGTGCATTTTATTGCATACAGAAAAAATGTCTTGTTTCGTATATATATACACACAAACGCCATGCATGATTCCGTTTAAATATCACATCGCCGAGAATGTCTTCAAGGCTTATGGGGATAGGGAGACGCAGATAATAGTTGTTGAACCATACACCACCACAGCCGGATAATGCGGCGGAAGAGTCTCCCATGCAATATTCTTTATTATCCAGATCGAGATCATCATTTCATATGATGAAACCAGTTCACAAGCCTGCATATAAATGGGGCTGAAGAATGCATAAAAATTTTTGCTGTTAAGGCACATCGTGAAGTGAAAACTAAACTATTACTTATACAACACTTTTACTCTCATTTATGAAATCGTTGACATGAAATATCAGCTTTTTGGACTGCCTTTCGGCAACAAAAAAGCATGTCCTTCTGTGCACTTTCTGCTTTGGGAAAGTGTGTCGAGCATTGATTTTAAAAGTATATGTACTAGGTATTTGCAACGAAATCCAATAAAAGGCTTAATTTTGATTCCAATCTGAAATTAGCCTTTCTGTAAAAATTATCAAAATATATCAGACAGAAATTTCAAGAACAAAATCCAGTTTGCATTTTTGCCTAACTTTAAATTTGTCCATTTAGCTGAGAAGGTGAAAAATAAACCATAATAATGGGTATAAAAAAGCAAGGCTTTGTTTGCATTTTATTTTATTAACAAAACGAAGATCCACTAACACCAGAAAAAGTAACAACAAAATGCCAACTTGCCTCACTTTGAGATCCTGTGGTGCGGTAATATTTTTACCGATGTTACCATTGGATAGATCTGGAGAAGGAGAGTTTAATGGTGCCACCCCACGCCTTAAATTTCCCCCTGACCTCCAGTGGGACCGCAACCAAAAATCTAGCACTAGATCTGTAAGTTAGCATAACATCATTTTTGGTTTTTATCAGACTGGAATTCGCAGGATTCACTTGGGGAAATTTGAAATTTACACGATACCTTATATGACTTCGTTAGTTGGACTCTTCAAATCCTAATATCAATTTAAAACAATTTACTCCACTATTCCAACTCAGCAAAATTCCTTGCATCAATTTTTGAGACAGTTTCTGTTTGTTTTATGGTTACGACAAAGTCTAGAGTAAACAAACACTAATTGGAAAAAAGGAAATACGTAGATATAAACCACGTCACAATGACCTCAAACGTCGACTTCATTAATTTCTATTAAGTATATGCACAATTTATTTTATAACCTATCTTTATACACGATAGTTAGAATATTTTGTTAAAATTGATTTTGTTTTGAAACAAACATGAATATCTAACAGCATCAAAGAAGTCCACACTTTAACCAAAAGTTTTAGGTTTTTTTTAACAATAACGTAGTATTATAATCGTATAGGCGCCGTGAAAATTCCCTTTTCAGGAATATTTTTATTGGAGGAGAAGGATGATGATAGATCGTGTTTATCGACAATACTTCAATGCGTATATACATGCACACATAAAGCATACAATGCTAGAGATCTTTCCTTTATGGAAACCTGTCATCATCAAAATAAGGAATGAGTTTCTCTGCTTTCATCCCATCCTTACTTTCGATCCGAAATAAACTGTTCAAGAAAAGTCGTTTTTTCTCAGGGAAATTGAAGAAAATTTGGGAAAAGCATTACAACTTTAAGCCCGTTTCCTTGGTACGCATCTTCATTTATGTGCCTGTAAGATGAAAACTTTTTATTGAATATGACAAAAAATATGAAAATGAGGACCAAATGTTCAATAAAATGGTTTCTTTACTACTCAATTTATGAAAAATATGAATGATACAGAGTCTAATTGTAAGCTTTACTTGTTCATATTAAACCTTTGCCAATTTCAGCGCGTTTCAGTAAAATATAGATAAATGTTAGCTTCATTACGTAGTTTCGCTGAGCTTGTAAAGCTAGTATTGAGATTGATGTGACCGTCTGTCCATGTACATGTACACGATAACTTTTGAAAGAGGTCACCGATTGACCCCAGATTTGGAACAAAGGTTCCTTGCGTACTGAGGACGACACCTATTTCTTCTTAGAATTGTATGTCAAGTATTAAGGTGTAGGTCAGCAGGGTCAAAGGTTGAAAAAAATTTTGTGATGACAACGTATGGTTTTTTATAGCTTAATCAAAAAGCACACAAAAACTGAATAAAACTGCGTGTTTAGAATTTCAAAAAAATTTAATGGTAAACCGCAGCGGACGGTTAAAACATTTTTCAAAGAAAAAGCTTGTGATACCTCATTCGAGAGATCTATTCAAACTCTTTTCATGCTTGCATGTTGTCATGACTCTCATATGAAGAATTCGTGGGTCCAATTGCAAAGAACTATTTTCTTTGACAGCGTATGGAACATGAGCGACATTATAACAGTATGTTGAGAACATACTTATCTCTCTCTTCTTTAACCATTTCTCAGCTACGTGGCTACAGGTGTATTAACAGCTTTAATAATAATTTCCTGTACTAAAGTACTACTACTAGTATGTGCGTAAGTCAGAGTCCGACGAAAAACTACATGAATGTATGTGTACAGCATTTGAATGCCATATAAGTAGAATAAGGACTTTCGATGATTCAGTAATGAATGAAACCGATTTAAATCATGTATGTACTTATGCTATTACTTAGTAAATAGTTTATGATTATTTAGCTGGCACACTCATAGTGGCTATTATCAGTCTTAATAGTTTTTCTATTGTAATTTTTAAACGGATATATGGAACTAAATAATGTACCTTACTAATTTAATTAGTAATATAATTTTAATATATCTCTCCTACGAAATACAGAAAGGTAATCTGACAAAATTTACGCACAAAACATTGTGTAGGACTTCCTAGTTTTTCGCCATTGATGTTGTCTCCAACTCCAAATACGTCCTGATATCCAACTTCTAAACGATGTATACGTAAATGCTAACATCAACGGACGTTTGGGGGCATTAGTTCATTCACATCTATTTAGTCTATCAGACTGCAAAGAAAATCGTGTGAAGAATTAAACTTTATTTAGTTCGGTCGGCCAAAATCTTTTTTCCAGTTTCTTGGGATGATGCTCATGGAAAACTTTTTGTGTATTGCTTAACCAGACTGTATTCCTACATCATGCCATTTATATAAATGCTACCATTCTTTCT
Organism: Seira musarum; assembly: GCA_027743895.1. Classification (NCBI taxonomy): domain Eukaryota; kingdom Metazoa; phylum Arthropoda; class Collembola; order Entomobryomorpha; family Entomobryidae; genus Seira; species Seira musarum. Next base: position 19,177 of record JAHZMX010006350.1, on the reverse strand, counting down.
TTGAAAAAGGAATCAGTTTTAAGGCAATGAAGAAAAAAACACGGTTATATTTTAATAACGTAGCTGCGAGTCATAATCAATAAAGGACGAGCATTTCAAACATAGTACAAAGGCTTTAAATGTTTTGAATCATGGTCCTAACGGCACGATTGCACAGTCCACGAATTCAATTCTCACATGATGTTTTTGATAAAAATAAAGTAGATTACTTTAACTAACAAGCCCATTGCTCTCTGAAAATTAACTGATGTGACTGAAGCTCAATAAGAATAATAATCCCAAAGCATTATTTCAATTTCACCAACTCATGAAAATCTATTTGGCGCAGCAGCGATTTACTAACTGACTACATAGATCCACGGACAGACAGACGGACACACTATTTAGAAACGTAAGGTAATGCCTGAATAAATATAAGAGGAAGTTTTTTTCCTTATTCGTTTCCTTTATCATTAACTCTGCTACCCCCAAAAATGGGTTGTTTTGATTACTTCCCTTTGAAAGCAATGTGCGCTGCATGATATGATGAGGTGAGGTCAACGACAGCCCCACACATTAATTTCATATTGAAGTAGATAAAGAAGTAGAAGTGTGAAAGAAAAATCATGAAAAAGTTTAGTATCTTATCCCATCCCTTATTACCCCAGCAAAGAAATGCATTCGAGTCCAGAGAAATAGCGGAAATCGACTTGAGTATTTTTATTCTTTCACTTCAAAGCCATCATATGAATTATTGTTGAACACCCTAAGATCTTTTCTTTGCCGCAATATGCTCTTTTGGTGTAAGGACAAGGATGCTTCTTTTTTTTCATAAAAATCACCACCACCACATCCGATCCTCTCCACCACCACCACACCACCAGTACAACAAATGCAGTGAGAAAATGAAGGGGGAGTAGAGAGGTGATCGTGTGAACTGCATCAGAAACGTAAAAAAGCATATGAATATGATATAGGATGCCTGCTTTCACTTCTTTTGACTTTCGTTTCATTTCAAGAATTTCTTTTCTTTCTTTTGGTACGCATCCCAACATGAAACTGCATCGCAGTGGTATGGGCATCCATGATAAATATTGAGATTTTCAAAGGCAACAGCTCCACATGCTTTTAGAGTTTTTGGTCTTTTTAACTGCTCTCAAACCACCACCTTCTCGTATTTTTGAGTTGTTATTGTGTGTGCGTAAACTACAAAGTAGTGTTTGGAGGCATGCATGTATCTCCAGTGAGAAATATATTTCTTGTGAGTTTTACTTACATATTATTCAAGTATTTCGTTTGAATGTTTATAGCGAAAAAAATGAGGGAAGATCTGGGTGTCTACTTAGATATTCGTTTGCTTTCGACAGATTTACAGGCTCAAGGTATCCCATTTATCGAGTCTTTTTCATCTCCCGCTGCTACTGAGCTAAACATACATAACAAATGCTCATAAATCCTCTCACTCGCACTTGTTCTCCATTTTCATCGCTTTTCATAAGCACAAGAGAGGGAAAACACTGAAAAAGATTCTCAAGTAAAGGGTTAAGGGGGTATGAAAAAAATAGTTTTTACACGTTATTCATATTTTAATATTTTCATTTTTGACTCCTGAGGAAAAAAAACTGTGCATTTTACGTTTTTGATTGTAAAGTAAAAAATAGAAGGTGAAAATGGAGCCTTCTTCTCCTCCTTTGAAATATATAACCACTGAGAATGGAAATGGAAAAAGAGTGTGTTTACACTGTGCAAAAATAACATGTTTATATTCCTGATTTTTGAGAAATCGCCTGAGCGGCCGGAGCGAATTACATTATTTTTTGCTTCTTTCATCTTAACCAATTCATGCTTATACTTAGACCGGGCTAATTTTTAACCAAAAGGTACATTGTAAGAGCAAATGAAACAAAAAAATGACAAAAGTACTTAATGGGGCGCGAAAGTTGATAATTGGAGATTGATCTTGTGTATATTATTATAAGGAAAACTTTGGTGTCATGAACATTTTTTTTTCTCCAAAACCCGCACACCAAGCAAAGCAAATAGGATTTGGCTGGAAAATTTTCATGAAAGCATACCTGTTTCCCTTCCGACGACAAAGCGGAACAAAGGGGTAGTCTGCGTAACAAAGGATAAAGAAAAGTCTTTTCTTACTACTTAGTTCTTTTACAAAATGAATCGGACGCAAAGCCTCGAAAGTGAAAGCTAAATATGCCACTCTTGCAATGTGGTGAGGTATTATAGTGCATTAGCCCACACATTTTTCGTTGTATACTTATATGAAATGCTCAAGGGCGGAAACTGGAAGTTGCTTGAAGCGGCTAATGAAAGGATTAACTCATAATGGGGGAGCATGATACTTCTTCTCCACTCAAACCCACTTTATCAGATTGTTTCGGCTTATCAGATATTAACATTTTTCAGTGAAAAGTTCCAAATAAAAGGAACTTTACTGAGTTTAAAACTTACTACCGGGTGAGATTATTACATTAAAATTTCATTCAATTTCATAAGCAGAATTTTTTTATAATAGATGAAGGAGTGGAGTGGAGTCAAAAAATATCTTCAAGGGAAGTGATCATTAGTACTAGTACAAAGTTAAGTTGATTTTGAAACTTCCTTTTCTGGTAACATACCATAGGCGTATTCTCCAGCGGTTTGTCCCTATGACACAAGCAGAGTACCTCATACAATGCCGCTTTCGATTAAAAGATAATTTTACTTGTTTACGAGATACTTCCGCGAGAAGAGGAAGTGTGTCGTTAAGAAAGAAACAAAGTTTGCTTCATGAGAGTTACGCACGTCGAATTCAAGGTAAAACTTATTAGAAGTTTTTTTTGGAGGTGTGTGGAGTGGAGATTTAGGGTCATCTCCCTCCCTTCTCCGGTTTCTTCCCGAGAAAGTTTTCCTCTCGTAAAAGTCATCCTTTTACAAGACAGTGTGCAAGTGTAGAAAGAGAGAGAAAGAGCTGATTTGATTTCGGGCTAGGCCAGACCAAGACATAATTGAATTAGTCTTTTCAAAGAAAGTTTTGCAAGGAAATGTTTTATGAATAATATGATGATCATTTAAAGACGGACCAGTAACCTGAATTTTAAATTTGTATCCTAGGAGTGCGGGCAAGGATGTCAGATTACAGACGGGATGGAGGTCTGAATGTTCGTGTTGACGTGCCGCCCTACGTCAAGGCTGGGGAGACAGCTGGAATTATACTCTTGAGAATATCAAGTATTAAGAAAAAAGTTGCTGACACTTTCAATTTATTTGTGATTATTATACAACAGCGAAGAAATGAAGTCGAGTTGTAAAAGAATTGATTTTTTTTGAAAATAAGAGACTCAAGGAGTGATGTCATAAAGGCTTAAATAAATTTTACAAGTTTTTGCTGACTTGACTCCAAGAAAGTTTTTGAAGAGAAGTCATATACCATATCAAACGTAAACCAAAAGCTATAGTGATTGCCCTTGGGGGAGAAAGTCAGAAGAAAATTCATTATATCGAGGTGAAATAAACTTTGTTTCCATAAAACAATAAAGAGTGAAATAGGGCTGACTTGTGCCAAAATATTTCTTTCCTTTGTCTGAGAAAAAATAAAATAACAATGAGTGCTTGATTTCATCTGAATTAAAGACTAGCTTTGATACTGTCAATCCACCATTCTCCATGAAAATGCGTGCCCATGCATGTATTTCTCTTCTCGCCTCACTTATGAAATTGAGATGTGAACATGTGAAGTTGAGCTAAGGAAAAATTTACTAACGTCAATTTGTACGTTCTTTTTAAGAAATTGACATTAGTCAACAAATGAAAAAGTGAATAATGGATACAAATGAAATATTTTGTCATTTCTTAATATGCATACCATTCCTAAATAACACAATAAAAGAATAATATCGACTGGCTCTTTAGGAATGCATTTAGAAATGAAAAAGCTACGACATTGTCTTTACTTTGTTCATCAGTGTTCTACTATTCTTCGTAAAAAAGTTTGATCTTTCATCGCGGCGTCTTTCATCTGTTAAGTGATGTAAAAATGAAGAAAAGGAATATTTTTTGTTTCTATACCGTGGAAAATGGCCTTGGGGAAAAATGTGCTTGAATAACGATAAAAAGCGATGTTTTTGCTCTCGTTCGTATTCCAATTGGTCATCTTGAACATTCCTTACCCTTTCTCGTGAAAGAAAGTTGAACAGGAACTTGAAAAGTAGCACTGTTCACTTCTGAAGGCCCAAAGGAAGAGCAGGATTAGAAATGGAGTATGGATCCTTCCAAAAGAAATACAAATGGGTTGACACTGTGTAGGAAATCAGCTTTTCTTGCTCCCTGCCTTTGTACAAGTTCCTTTTTGTGATTTCTCTTTTTTGCAGAATACCTACAATTTCTAGATTTCTTAAGAAGATTCAGATGGACATTAATATTGCGTAAAAATATGTAGCACTTTAAATTCCACCGAGTGAATTGCCTTCAGAATTTTTTCTCTGACTCAACTTTCATTCCGAAATTCTAAGCGTATTGGTGGGATAGAATTTTTTGTTCAAGGATTCCTGCAAGAGTACAACAATAATATTGCCATTTCCTCCCCGTTTTTTGCATGGTCCAGTGTGCATTATTATAACAGGGCTTTTATGCAGCTCTTTGAGCATTTTTGGAGGAGTTGGAGCAAAACTGAGGGGAAAATTCGGTTCATGTGAAGAATACGGATGTAGTTGTAGGAAGGGATGAGTTGGCAGGCCGGGCCAGAGCAGGTCGTGCATGAAAAACAGTGAATGCATTGTGAACGTCAGTATGCGTGATGCGTCTCCCAAAAGAAACAAAACCGGAGAAGGAAAAACTCTTTCAAAAAATGAAAGTTTAGAAAAGAATGTATTATGAAACTTCAAAAATGGGCTAAGAATCAGAATATGTAATAATATAATATTTTTGCAGATGAAATCCCAAAGAAAGGTAATAATGATAATGACCGGGCTACTCTACATTGCAGCCATTATATCTATTTCTTAGGCAAAGGTTGGTTGAGGTTATGAGAGATTTCCACAAATTTGTCAGTGCAATTTTCATGGGGGCATTAAGGGAAAAGACTGCAATAATATGTGGCCTAGTACGTGCTATATTATGCAAAGCCTACGAACATGATCATCATCATCGTCGTCATTTTTATTGGACTTAAAACCATTAACAAGGATCAAAGGCAAAGCGGATCCTTTATATAAGTTCCAGGCAAGACAACCCCCTTTCAAAAAAGTTTGTTTAAACGGGAGAAAATTGCGCGGTCTTGTAAGTCAACTTAAGGCTTGATTATTATGCGTACAAAATTGCCGGTAAATGTGTGCATGCCCATTATGCATGCAAATTGTTCCTTATTGGATTCGTAGTGTAGGATATATACCACTTACGTAGGTCCAGAGAAGGATGTGCAGCTGGGAAGCCAAGTTTTCATCATCATTACCATTCACAATCACATTCCATTCGTGTATTTTTTATTTGGAGGAAATGGCTCGACTCAAGAGCACGATGAGATGAGGATCTTCTTTTCGTACAGATGCTTCCCCATTTCAATTCCACGAATACAACAACCCCGTTCGCTTCAGCTCACACGCAAGAGGAGAAAACTTGAGTCCTGAGAGGGTTACTACTGGAAATGAAATGATGATAAGACCATGCTTCTTTGGGAAATGCAACAGAAGTGTTTTGTTGTTTGTATCTGTATATCTATCCGCCCATCTGACTTTCACTTTTTCACACCCTTGACTCACCTCCCATCACACCACACCACGAGCTTTGCTATAATACTCATTCACACTCTACTCTCATGTGGCTTTTGCCTTGGCTTGGCCTCGCTTCCTCACGATTACCGGGAAACTTCTTTTGCTAGCAGGAGAGCAAAGGTAGATGTGGATTGTGGATGTTTTCCGGTTCCCACTTAAAATTTATTGTTGCTTCTTATGTCTTCTCTTGTTTGCCGACTGACTGAATGACTTACTTGCTCTGAATAAAACCAGACGTCATATTACCATCACACCTTTCTCTCTTTAAAAGAAACTTTTTTCTTGGAGCGATGCACTTTGTACTCGGGTGTTAGGTTACTACGCGGACACTTGGGAAATCGGAGGGAGGTCTTCATCTTCTTCCCATATTTTTGTTATCTTACTAAAAATGCATAATTTTGTGAGGTGATGTGATCCACTTTACAAGGGTATGTGTGTACAATTCATAATGGATATTGTAAAGCGGGGAAGGCGAGATCGAGATGCTTTTTATGGAGAACTTTCAGCTTCTTGTAAATATGCATAATGCATGTAATACCTATTTATAGCTGAATACAGCTCATTCTTCAATTTTCTTCAGTGAAAGTCGTGGTCTGGTCTGACGCGTCCTACTTTGATTATGCTAATGCTCTGCATATTACATTCCCTAATGCGTATAGTCTTCTTCTTTTAAGTGTGCATTATTTAGTGAACTTGTCGAAAAAAGTAAGATAGGATGTTAGAAGCAGAAGGAGAAAAGATGGGGAAAGCTTTCTTCACTACAATTCATATTTAAACTGACAGGCCAAGGGGAGGTCGACAAGAAATATGAGCGTATTTTGTTAACCCTACACTTCTAAAATACTGAATTTCTCTCCTGCTCCTCCATGACGTGTTAGTTCAGTTATCTGAAAAGTTTAAAGCATTTTGGATGTGCATGCGTGACTATAATTTTTTTTAATTTTCTTGGATTGTGTAATACGAAGAGAAGTATTTTCGGCATCGTGCTGAGAAGACGCATAAGGAAAGATTTTTAACTATTTTACTAAGCAGCGGAATAAACTTGTTTTTCTAAATGAAATACAACAATTCCAGCATTCAAGCATCATTCATGGTTTGTTCTCTAAATTTGATTTTCATTATTCCGGGGGATTTAATGATGCGTAAAACTATTGTTCCCTTCCGGTATAAAACAGTTTTTAATTTGTAAAGTCATATCACGATGACTATTACCTCTTAAAAGGATGATGCGGTCGTAAGCCTTCCAAAAAAGGTTGTGAATAGTGTGAATACAGCATGTATTCTCGGCTTGATTCACCTTGTCTGGCGCTAATTAGCTTAAGAGCTATGCAAGCTCTCCCTTGAAGACAATTCCTTGGGACTTCTTCGCATAAAAGAAAAATGAAAGGAGGTAGCGAAAGGAAAGTCTGAATGGCATGAAAAAAGTTTTTCCTTTTGTATCTTCTAAAAGCATTTAATTCCACTCCTGCGTAACATTTGCCCCGTGTTTGTTCAACTATTTAAATTAAGATGAGAAAGGGTCGTGTTTATGCTGATCTCAAAGTTTACGGTATCGATTCTTTTCCAACTTGAATGGAAGAATAAAAACAAGAGCATTCAAAGTGAAATGAAGGGTCAATGTGGTCTCCGTATTGCTATTCTGGCGCCTTCCGACTTCACCTTTGTACAGAAACTTCAATTGAATTACAATCTTTCATTCCATTCTATGTAATTTGCTATTTTCGGTGGAAAGGTAGATGTTAACGTGGAATGAATAATTGAATTTGTTTCCCATTAAAGCCACCGAACATCAGTTTGTGCATAAATGTGTGCTTTCATTACTTACACCACTTTACTCGGGGAGATAAGTAGTCTAGAAAACTGCTGGGGATCCACTTTCTACAGATAAGGGGAAGGATTTGGCATGAGAAAACGGAGAGTTGATAAAATGCATACTTACGGCATTGATGAATGCAACGAAGCATAATGCACGAAGAAATAGGAAGATTACCGGTTCGATTCTTGGATCCCACATATTATGCTTTGTTCGGAGGAGGATTTCCAATCTTTACTCTCGACTTGAGGAAAAACATTTTTTTTCTTCTGCAAAAGAAAAAAAATGAGAAATTCTGTGCGAGTTGATAACTTTTGATTCTCTTCAAGTTGCAAAGGGAAAGAGAGAAAGAGGATGTGGATGGATGAAACAAAAAAATGTTATTGAGTAAATGGAGGAGGAGAAGGTAATATCATGATCATGAAGACGAGAGTTAAGTGACAAAATCAATAAGAACATCCTCCTCATGGACCTTATGGACATCCTGTTGTTCACTTTTTTCACTTACATTTACTTTTCTCTGAATGATAACAAAAAGAATTGAAGACGAAGACAAACGGTATAAAAAGAAAGAAGAAGTTGATACCTATGAATAGTATTTTTTATTATCACCAAACGCTTGTGCCTGTGCTGTAATTCGAAGTAAAAGAAATCGGAGTGAAAAAGAAGAATGAAGAGGGGGAAAGTGAGTGGGAACAGAGTGAAAGGACATTAGTGACTTTACAAAAAACGAGGGAACAGTATTGAGTGGCTTGGGTGAAAAAGGAATCTAGAAAAAGAGAAGTGGAAGTTAAGCTTTCTCTGAGCAACACGATATCATTTTCTTTTTCTCTGCCTTGGCTTGGCTTGAGATATTATTGTTATTACGGGAGAATGGAAGAAGAGGGATTTTTATTATTCCACATTCATTTTTAACACGTGATAGGACTGTGCCTCCAGGAGAAAAGTAAACGAGCTGTTGTGATCGTGGCAACGACAAAGAAAGCAACTTCCAATTTTTTGTGTCGTTGTCGAGTCCTCACAGGTGATATACGGGAGATTTGAGTCAAGTGTATTTATAAATTGTATAATAACTCGAAGATCCTTCTCTATTGCAATGCTGATGATTAAATAGTGGTTTCGTGATGATGATGATGTGATGGTATTCAAAGTTACCCTACTCAAGTGTAGTGCAAGAATCTCCTTTGGAATCCCTTTCCTTTTTGTCCGTACTCGCTGATGAATGAGCAAGATTGGCTGAATAGATGGATGTGTGCGGTGGTGGATCAAATGGGATTTTGTGTATACCTTTCCTACACCACTTCAACATCCACTATCGGCATCGATCAGATTACTGAGAAAATGCTCTTCATCCATTCTTCTTGAATAGAAAGGGACTTTTCGTATCGTTCAGGTGGCTTTTGAGTTTTCAGAATAACCCCGGTTTTCGAGTTCATTCAGGTGTTGAGTTAATTGTTTAAAGAATATGAATAGAATGTATAGGTAGGAGTGTGCTTAATTGTTTCTTAATAAGCCTGAGAAAATCGCTATTCAATAGAGATTACATTTCTCTTAGACCACGATTAAATCAGCGTGAGCACCATCAAGGGAAAAGTTTATCTTAACGGTCGTTAACTCCGATACCAATGCAATTACAAGTGATTCCAAGAGCAAACAGCGATGTCAACCCAAGTATACTTACACAATTGGCCAGCAGGGGAAAATGATGCACTCGACTCGAGTCTCCCCAACTTTACGTAATTTAGTTTCGTATAACAAGTTCTGTTTGTATCGACCAGAAGAGCTATCTCGTTCGCGGTTCGACTTTGAATCTGGAGTGCACTGAACCTCGACAAAATCTGCTCGTTTCTTTACAATCCTTCCCACACGATCCTTGTCGTAATTAAGATGAGGAAAGTGAAAGGACGACGATGATAGATTTACAGGATGCTTAACGTTGTTGACAAATGAATCGGGTGAAATGGAGTGGAAAGTGGGGTCATTCTAGAAGAAAAAAGGAAATGGAGATCATGGTAGTACCATGACTATAGTACTTCTCTAAGCAGTATATACTAGTATGTGCATTCACATTCACCTCATTTATCCCTCATCATCTTCGGTTTCCAAGACTAAGTTCTATTTGAAGCATGAAACACTAGAGAGAAGTGCAATGTGTCCAGTATCAGTTCAGTAATAAAAAAACAGAAAAGCTGCTGGTTAGACAGATTACCTCTTGCCCCGATGCTCACCAAATAGGATCTAAAGGAGAGACTAATACGGGGAAAATACTTCATCAGCGTTAAGTGAATGAGGGTATGAATATTGCTCCTTAGCCCTTCGAAATACATACATAAAGAGCCATCACATAAACATAGCGGCGGCACTAGCAATAAAAAACCACAGAAGAGAAAGCACCCACCCGGCTCCGCTACTTTCTCCTCGTCGAAAAGAAGGAATCTGACAGTAAAAGTAAAGACAAGTGAGAAGGAAGATAAAAGGGAGGAAAAAGCAACAAATATTGGTTCACCATACCAAAAGTTTCCATTCATTCAATAAAATTCCTCGGGAGGACTGCAAAACTTTTCCACCTCATATAACCTCTAAAAATAAAACACATCTGACGAGCTACTATTGCACGACGATGGTGGTGGTGGTGGTAGTTGTAGTAGCACTAGCGGCAGTGGATGATATAACTGAATACCGATTCCTACACAAATAGAGGGAAGCAAAAGATAGTATTATAGATCGGCTGGTGCTGCTTCATGATGACGAACATCATCCCCATTTACCAATATTATTGGGACAAGAGAGTCATTGTCGCCATCGCCACCATGATTTCTTTTTCATAGAAAAACACCCGTCGTTCTTCTTTTTTCTCCTTCTTTCATATCTTTATTCTGCCGTGGTGATGTCAACTTCTTTTTTCACTTACCAAGTCAATGCAAAGAGGAAAAAAGACACCGGGACCTAGAAAGCCCATCATTTTAATGATACTCCTTTTTTGTAAAAAAAAAAGAAGATTGCAATGCACATCACAAGATATTTTTTGCTGTAGAAACCAGCGTAAACTTGTAGTACAATGTTTAAGGTTCAATGGCAACCGTCCAGTGGTGCGTGTTCTCTTTTTTTAGTTGGCTCCATGAAAAGAAGATTCCACAATCCTCATATATTTTCCAGAGGTTGGGAACACAAATGCAATCTGTGGTCACTGGGATTTCGTTCACTCACTCACTTTTTTAGATGCTTTCTCGGCGTTCAATAAAAAAGGAAGTGAAAAACGTCTCCTATTTATGTTGCTGGTGGTGGTGGTGCTGGCAGTGGTAGTTGTTGGTTGTGGCGGGATAGTTCTTGTCGTCGTCATGAAACGAAAACATTTTACTGTGAAAGTAAAGGAACGCAACAGTGGTCTAAATGGTTTGGTCGCTGAGCCGATTCTCGTGCTGGCCTGGTCTGGATTTAGATGGACATGAGAAAGTAGACGTTTAAATGTTTTTTATTAGGACACATACGTACACAATAAATAAAGAACGCTGTCTCTGGTCTGGTCGGTGGAATTCCATTCCATAAGATCTCTCCAGCATTAGTTTTGTGACAGGTCCAGGGATGGTCATGATCGTGATCATGAATGAAGCATTCCACGCTTCAAATAGTAATCCCATGAAATGCATCATACATTTTTGTTGCTGCATCTATTTGCAAGAGCAGAATAAAAAAACATTTTGCCTCACGATCAAGGCGAAGAAGAATGCCTATGATTTAATCTTGATGATGATCTCATAGCCACATTTTACGAGACTGATTGTCTCCCCATGGAAATCTAAAGAATCCGGATTTCGTTCTTGTCGTTCCTCCTTTTTTATTGCGTGAGAATGCGTAAGTCAAGCTATACAATGAAAATGGGGTAGACGAATAGATCGCATTTCTTTCTAGTCAATGAAAAAAGACATTTTCCCATTTCTAAATGTCTTTTTTAAAGCGAAACCGATGACAATGACATTTGTCATTATGTATTACAATGAGATGGAGCCAAGTCAAAGAAAATCCTACACGCAAGGTTTTTCGTTTAGATCCTCAATCCTGATACTTTCGAACGAGAATAAAGGGAACAGACAAAATTAGCAGTTTTAAAAAGGACCTAGACTCATGCGTGCATCTTGCACAAAACGGAAATAAAAAAGTTTGATGATGCATTTTTCACGCATTAAACTCCCATGTCAAGAATCCCTTCTTTTGGTCTGTATTAAGGAATATAGCGCAAATGTTCATGCTCCCTTAATTTAGTCTTCAAAGCACCGACGAGAGGGCCATATGCAGTTCTTACTTTATGGTCGCCTAGTTGTCACTTTTATGAAGTTATTAAAAAGTCTGGAAGAAAAAAAAATTATTTGCGGTTTGTTATGGTACGGCTTGTGCTATGTATGTGTTTCGTACTTTCACTTTTCCTTTTTAAAAACTTTTCCCCTAGTGTGTAGAGAGAAATAAGAAGAAGTAAATAAACTTTCTTTTCTATATTGTCAACAGCTGAGCCGCTCAGATGCGACCCAATTGACTTTGAAGAAGGTGGACCTAAACATGACTGCGAAGTACAGTTGTGAAGTCACCACAGACTTTCCTGATTTCACTACGGAACTGAAAAATGCGATTCTCTATGTTGTAGGTAAGTGAATTTTTACGACCCACAAATGGAAATCAAATGCAAACATGAATTACGAGCAGTGCAGGGGTGTTCACTCATAAAAAACTTATCAAGCATACTGCTATCGTTCTTTTGGGGTACTTGAGACATCACAACGACCAAGCAGTAACAGTCAAATTTACGGGAGCACTATTTCACGATTGCAATTATTAAAACTAGACTCATTAAATTTGCACATTATTAATCATGATTCGCTTCTCAAATCGTAATTTTATGAAAACTAAAACTAGGAAAAAAATGATAACGGTATGATTCATATTATGGTAATAGAATCGAGCTTAATTGAATCAAGTTGAGCTTACATATTAATGTCTCATAATGTTTTGGACAACATTGTTCTCCCAATTTCAGAGAAATTATTTTCAGATTTATTTTTATGCGCATATCAACGAGTGACATGCTTAGATAAAGATTATGTTATTTAGTTGCTGGATTATATCAAACGTTCTTTTAAATAATTAAATATAATGACTGCTTAGTTCTTGCTCATAAACAGTACAGGCAAAATAGGTATTTCCGTTGCGAGTTAATGTGCCCATGAAACCGTGTAATCTGCCACAAAAACCTCTAATGTTGGAGAACTTTTGCAAATCAAGTATGGGACAATCTCATTAAACAATCTGATATTGCTCCACTCCTTGTTCCAACTTTATAATTAAGCAAATGAATCAAAACAAAAAAAAATGCAGGGCTCATACATTATCCTTAGAGCCATATAAATACCACAAATATACCCTTGGAAATAGATCAGGCAGAGTGCTACTACGAATGAGTCTTCCTGGTATGACAGACAAATAATTAAAATTGATAGACGAGCGTGGACTACGCCAAAACAAGGTTGCATTTGCAAATTTCATTATAGATTGTACTCTAGATACGCAGAGAAGTTGCTTGTCTCTGTCACATCCAAAATGTCAAGTGCAATGTAGAGGACTTGCTTCCTTAACTTTGTTAGATTCCTGGGGTTAGCTCTCACGTTTTTTTTTAAAGAGACTGCGTTTCACATGTATTCACGCGTTAAAACTTAACACTTGCACTGTGTATCATACAAACGTCATTACATTTAGAAAGGAATGAAAAAGTTTATTCGGGTAAATGAAGAGTGACAGGAATTCCCTTTACAAGATTATCCGTCCAACCAACTCAAGGTTATTGTAGTCAACGAAGAAGGGGAAACTAGAAGATAAGTGGTACGTAGACGCGTCATGTAAAACAAGTAGAGAGATACGGTGGCGATCACTGTTAGAGAGGGCAACAACTTCTTACATAAGAGTGACAAATGTCCCGCAGCTCCAACCCAGACACGCTCCTATCTATTATTCTTTTAATGAGCATTGAAAGTTGTATTTTTAAATTTCAGCGTTCCCCGAAACTAGGCCTGAAATATCATTGTCAAAGAGGCCATTGGCAGTGGGCGACATTGTTGATGCCAACTGTACCTCATATCGCTCAAAACCGGCTGCTAATCTAACCTGGCTAATCAATGGGAACTTGGTAAGTTGTTACTACAGTCGTATTTTTTCAAAAGATATATGTAATATAAATTTGTTTGAAGTGAAAGAAAACTTTTGTTTTCCTATGGCCTAGGCCAACCCTAGTTACTTGACAAACCCACAAGAAATCCGTCGGGATTGGGATTCGCGTGAAACGTCAACACTAGGCATTCGTTTCGCTCTTACCCCATCACATTTCATTCAGGGTCGGCTTACACTCGGTTGTATTGCAAAAATTCATAACATGTACCATCAAAGCTATGAGACAACTATTTTGGAAGATGATCGCCCAAAAATATCATCAGTTGTGGATAACTCGTCATCCGCCAGTAACAACGGAAACAATCGTTATAAAAGCTCAGGTGAGTTCTTCAAACAATAAGGAATATGCTGGGAATGCATGCGTGAGAAAAAATAGGACAGATCTTGAAAAAGTCTAGAAGTTTTCTAGGAACCTGAGTAGTAAATGCGTTGCATGCACACCATATTAAAACTAAAAGTGCGAGAGGTTACCCTGTTGCTGTGGCCGTTTAGCACGAAAAGTGATCGATGGTGATTGCCTGATTGTCATCTATTCTCAAACTCATAAAGGCAAAATGATAAATGCTGAATTCATTTTCCGTTTCCGTGTAAAAGGCCAATCGTGACGGAAAAGCTGGAGGAACTTGCTCGAATTAAATGAGGGGAAAATAATAGTGATAGAAGCACGAAGAAAGGCCGCATAATTTCCTTTCATTTCATCATCGTTTTGCTTGCATGAATGATTTTATTGTTTGTACTTACATTGCAATTGTTTTATCTTGCTTCGGCTTTGTATTACGTAGAACTCGCAGAGATTTCGTATGGCTTCCGGACAGTGACATCGTCACCTCTTGTCCTCCCTTACGCTATTTTAGGTTGATCGTCTTTTCCTTCTGTTGCTTCTTTACATTTATTGCAGAGTTACGATATCGCTTTCCGGTCTTTAAATTATGCCGTTAAAAAAGAAAATCGTTGATATATATATCCCCTGAATGTTCTCGATCCGCGTCAAGCACGTAAATCATTTTCTGCCACATGAACATCTTTCCATTTCGTTTCCTTTTTCGTAGACATTTAATAAATATTGATAGCTCTATATGTACTCTCTTCTATAGCTATGCAAGTATTGCTACTATCAACAAAAAAATACGTCATTGTACATTGCTAAGTATTTCCAAAGTTTTCCGCGTTTGAGACAAAGAAAGCTTTAGTTTATATGACCTTCCTTTGTGTCGGCAGGGCGTTTGGAAAAGATTTATTTTGCACGCACACACGCGTATGAACCACTTTAGATGAACTCTATAAATAGAGTACTGAATGGTGTTTACATTTGTTCTATCCGAGCTCGCCATCCTCATTCAGTTGCCAAATCAACAATTACTAATAATAAGTATAACGTCTTAATATTTCACTAAATTTGACTCTAATTTATATTAATTATTGCAGGTTCCACCCATTATCACTACATCATCTCACATCTCTTTTCAGTCGCCACATTGAAGATCCTTGTGTCATTTTCCAGCTACATCTATGTTGTCCTCAGTGTGGGAATGCTTTGAAGAAGTTGCCGTTGGACACGATAAAGTTGATACGAGTCGTTTTTGTTTGCGATGAAAATACCAGAAAGAATATTTTTTATTATAAGAAAGTGAATACCCTGTAGAAAGCCGGTGTGATGACGAATGACGATGTGGGTTTTTAAATCTTGTGTCGAACGTATTCATCATGCAAACTGCATAAATCATATTGTCATTAAACTTTAAAAGTATGTGCGAGTTAATCGGTAGTATTGTAAAAACGTAGGTAATTTTGCACTTCGAAGTTTAATAAAAAGCAGTGTTTTTGCACCAGGTTCCTTCCCATGAAAATAATAATATTTCAGAAGAATGCATACCAAACCAAATAATTAATTAAAAAAACAAGCATTTTAATTTCTCAAGTACTGTACAGAAGATAAAAAACTAATAGCTTTAAATAATATCAAATACAAAGTAATACACTATTGCAAATAACGAATAAAATAACCGATTTCATCCCCACCACTACTCCAGCTCCAGCGTTTCAACTACTACTGACCTGAAACAGTAATATGCTGAAATGTTTAGAGCGGTTTGCCATACTATGTATTATTGTAACGAACACAGGTGGCGGTAATGGTGCTGAGTTTGGCGGGTATTACACACAGTTCTCTGTAAACGTTCGTCACCGGTTTTAAAATAAGGTTTTAATCAAATGAAAAGTAATTATAATTGTTAGGACTTAATACAATTTAATGTGGTGATGTTTGCGTGTACTGCTTTGTAAAACGCTTTTACAGCCCAGCCATAACAACGATTGAATTAAATTTTACAGCGAAAATGACGCGAGCATACTGATGCATGCATGAACTTATTCAAATAAATACTATGATGAAATGTTTTAATTTATACTTAAGTGCATGATTTTAACCAATCAATGGTTGGAATAAAGTAGGTAGAGTGTGTATTGTATTTCCTTTTCCGTACTCAACATTTTAAAAATGTTCATCCAAGATCGAGTAAAATACAACATTCGGTGCATATATTAAACAGTCTGAATTTAAAAAAAGAAGAATTTATCGTTGATAGGTTTGGAGACGAGTGAATAGCTAAAAATGTAAGCATTGAGTCTGGTCTGTTAACACAATCAATGAAGGCAAATGCGATAAAAAGCATATTGACACTAATCAAATCTAAAAACGCACTGATACAACAAAATAATTCAAAATCACCAGCATTTCTGGAAACACAAATTAAGTATTAATTAATGTATCTATCCATCACATTTTATGTAATGTATATTATGTATGTGTAATGTGTACTAAAAAGGGAAACGTACAACATTAAAATGTACGGACGTATTATAAAAAACAAGAATCAAATATTATGCCCCTTAAAATGACAGTTGTAACTAATTTATGCGGAAAACCGTTACCTGCATGGAATCCTAAAATGTTAAGTATTTAGCGACACTATTGGATAACACAATCCCTTTGTATGATATAATTAAAAATTATTATCATTATACAGTATGGTCTGGGCCTAATTATAACTATTCGTTGTTCTTGGATTGCCATGGCCATGATTTTTCTTTCAAATCCTACAAAAGAAACAAAAATTAGAAACCAACCATGATATTGGAAAATTATACTTTATTTTATTTTTCCAAATACATACATTTATTTACATTTCACAAGTTTACTATGTATTTGTAATGCATGATTAAAGCCATAAATCTAAAGACAGAGTCAAATATTAAAATTGAAAGTGTACATACCTATACAAAGATCAAGCAATTTAGATACGTAATTTTTGAACATGCAAAATCAAATAAAATTTAATCTTGATCTGGATTACCGTATCTTAAATTGGATTGCTTTTTAAAGTAAATTTAGCATCAGAATTAAGTAAGTTTTTTCAGCTTGTTAATTCTACCACGATATGTACATGATTGAATCCTAGGTGTACTTAAACCATGAGACCACGCACGTTCTCAATTGAAAATTTGAATGCACCCACTGCACTGCACTGTCCAAAGCAAACCCTACCTAACAATAACGTGGTGAGATACATTACATAATTGTTATTATATATCTAATACGCGCAGTTATATCCGAATCGGAGTGAGTGAATAATTACTTACTTACGTAATCTAGATTTTAGATTGGTACTCATTCTATTTGTAATGCGAAGCACGGCTCAGGACTAATACTTCTTCAGCCTTTCAATTTATTTTAGCGCTTCTAAATATTTCTTGAATACAAAGGAAAATGAGTGGTTGTGGAAGTGAATGTTGGATGTCTCTATAAAAAATTAAAGCACACACATGCGGAAATTAACATTAGAAAGCTAAACTAGTTTGAGAAAATAGATACATTGTATGTCTCGGATCTGATGAGTAAGTTATATTATAAAGAAAATCATCTATTTAATTTAAAGTATTTAATTACAAGTACTATTTCAAGGTAAACTATGGAATGTAGTGGGGAAATTGAATTATTTGAATAATAAACATATACATACTTTGTATAAATCAATTGATTTCATCATATTAATTATCTATCACATAATTATTGACGGATTCGGAAAATGTGTGAAGAACGCAAACATTAAAAACATTTAATAGTATTAAACCGCAGAACAAATTCCCGGAAAAATTTATTTGGGGCCGGCGAAAACGATTTTAATGTGAGGATGTTTTACTCTTCTTTTTGTTAGAACTTTTGCATTCATGATGATGGACCATCCAAGGGTCGTGTTTATTGGGATTTACCTGCTGAATTTTTTAAAATACATACGTGACATGGGCAAACAGGATTTCGTGCCAAACGAATTGACTCAACGCTCAGTTTTGGCCGTTGTATTTTGCAATTACTTTTCCTATGGAGATTCATATGGGAAAATTAAATTGAGCCAAGGGCCCTAACCTCTTCTTAAAAGTCGGGGCATTGAAACTCATTGTCAATAGAAAAATCGTAAACACGTACACCATAAAAATCCAAATATTTAACATTACGAATTTAACATCTTCTTTATATTTGCCCTCGTAGGTCCCGTCCGGAAAACTCAATTGAGTACAACTTATTGCCACTTAACAATTAACATAGCCTAGATGGCTAACTGGGCTAAGGATGAGCCTATATGTACTGTACTCCGATGTCACAGGATCGTATCCGCCCGTGTGCATATAAGTTTTGCTCATTTTGTTAAATTTGATTACTTGGTTTGGTCAGCACTGCCAAAAACAAAAGTGTCAAAAATTCCATTTTCGACAATTTGATTTTTGGCAGTCGGAAAATACCTAAGAGAAGATCAGGTTTACCACTGCCAAAGACAAAAGTGTCAAAAATTCCAGTTTTGACACTTTGGTTTTCACAGCCGGAACCAACTTGAGAGAATTTTGTACATATAAGTACCAGTTTTATAAGGACAAGAAGGAGAATCAAGTTATTTTCTTGGAGGGGTGGGGGGCTGCGAAGCTGCCGGGGTCGCACTAGTTAAGTATATTGCGATTTCAAAAATCTGCTGCGTGTCTAACGCTCAGCCGCTGGAAGTTTTTGCAATAGTAGTACGCGCTCGTGTTTATTACTGCGTAGCTGAGCGAAACTAAGCGCGTGTTGAGATTGATGTGACCGTCTGCGTGTGTCTGTCCGTCCTATCGACAACTGTCGAACGAGTTTACCGAATGACCTCAAATTCGGAATAAAGCTTAATTGCGAACTGAGAACGAACCCTATTGTTTTTACAATTTTAGGTCAACTATTAACGGCAGGGTCAACGGTTGAAGTATTTTTCAAAATGGAACAAATGGCTTTTGTTAAATTATTCGAACGATCATGGAACACTAAGTCGGTTAGATTTTACTTGACAACCCCCTCAAATCCAAAGGGTCCCCTCTTTGCACTTTTTAAAAAAAT
>JAHZMX010006349.1:0-36560 GCA_027743895.1 Seira musarum | reverse complement strand
ATGGAACCGCGAGACTTTTTACATGATCATTTTGCACTACTACCTATGTTTTGGCTGAATCATCAGTGGCCGAATATTTTATCACGAGAAATAGTAACCTCGTTAGATTGTAAAAAAAAATTAATTTAATCCTTGAAATCGTCAAAAAAGTATTTAAAATATGCAAAAAAAAATGCATTTAGTTGCTTAGGTCGGCGTCAAGATATCTATTTCGAAGAGCTTGAATCGACCAGCAACGGTAATAGAACATCGAATCCATACTTTGAACATTGCGTAATTGTTCTTTCCAGACCACATCAAATTGTGACGAAAAACATATTACTCCTTTCCCCGTGAACCCTCCTCCTCCGCATCATCAAACACCAAAGGACAATAAGTTATTAAATTACGAAGCCAAGCTACATAAACGGAAGTCATCTGGGGGCGGCAGTGGTGGCGGTCCTGGTACAGGAAGTGGCCGCGGTAAGGCTGGAGTTGATCGAATATGTCATTATAGTACAAACAGTAATAACAGAAGACAAAAAGTCACCGAACTTGTCAAGAAAAGAGGACCAAAACCAAAGCTTAGAATGTTTGGGAGTGGAAGAATACATGTAAGTGACCCAACAAAATTTTTATTGTGTCCACGATCGCCATTAGCACTGAATACATTTTCTCTTAATTTTGTAATCTTTCGTAGCAGAGGGCATCAACGGATTCTGCTCCAAAGGAGGGAGAAGAACCTGTTGGGGTAGAAAATCGAATGATATTGTGTTCAGCCCGTGACGATTTTGTGCTACAACAGGATGTCTGTGTGATGTGCGGAGCTTATGGAAATGATCTTGAGGGTCGTCTTATTTCTTGTGCTCAGTGTGGTCAATGTTATCACCCTTACTGTGTTAATGTTAAGGTGATAAAATTCAAATATTTATGAAATTCGCAATGCACAACTTTGAAATGCTTTATTACTGACTTGAATGGAAATTATCTGTTGGCTAGGTTAACCGAGTAATTTTAACGAAGGGGTGGAGATGTCTCGATTGCACAGTTTGCGAGGGATGCGGTCAACGGAATGATGAGGCTCGTCTAATTTTATGTGATGAATGCGATGTATCTTTTCATATATACTGTATGGATCCTCCACTAGATAGTGTACCTCATGGCACTTGGAAATGCAAATGGTATGATATTTTGATATTTGAATCGGGTTGTTTTGAAGAAAATTAAATTTAAAAAATAGTGAAACATCATTTTCTCGATTGTCGGGGTTATTGTAATCGGGATACATATCTCAAAACTGTTTAGGTGTGTGGTCTGTCAGTATTGTGGATCTAACGAGCCTGGAAAGAACAGCATATGGCACAATAACTACACAACCTGTGGTCCTTGCGCTTCGTATGCTGCATGCCCGGTTTGTAAACTAGAGTATGCTGAAGGAGAGTTAATAATCAAGTGTTCCAAGTGTGATAGGTATAAACATAAGTGTCGTCTATCGCCATTATTATTATTCCCTGTAAATATGATGTAAAGACGAGAGTAAACACTTTTATGATGCTTCGTAAAACTTTGCAGGTGGATCCATGCGAGTTGCGATTCAATTAAAGATGATGATGACGCCGAGAAGTGCTCAGATGAGAATTACAATTGCATTTTATGTAGACCCAGTGATGTTTTGCCCCCTCATTTACGACCCCCTCCTCCACCAATCGTTACCAAAGTTGATAATCCTCCTAAGTCTCCCGGTAATTTATTTAAACTATTATCCTGATTTTCATTTTATTATTAAAGGAAAAAGTAATAATGTTGATTAATTCGGACAGATCTCTTCAAAAGCTCGTCTCATTTCGTGGACGGTGTCACTCTTTCCGATAGTGGATTGTCTCATATAAAATCTTTAACATTGGATCTTCCTCGTAAGAAAAGAAAGAAAATGCCAAATATTGCAGATATGGAGGCTGGAATCCTCGCAGCAATTGAGTCAGTTGTTTCCGGTGGAGGTAAATCAACCTATATATTGTTTTATAGCTCATGTAATAAAAAAATTACTAATCCTAAACATTTTCTTTGTTTCACCCTCATTCCAGTTGATGACAAGTCAAAGGACAGTAAGGATAGTGACATGAACGAGAAAGGTTAGGTTTAAAATAAATTTTGTTCATAATAATTAATCATCGTAAGCAACCAAATAAATTAACACAATAATGATGTCTGTATAGATAAAGAGGCTAAAAACAAAAGACAAAGGAGCATTCAAAAGTTAGGCATTGGTGGTTTCGTCGTCAGAATTCGGGGACCAAGAAATAAGTACGATGAGGACGATCTAAGCATGGATCAAGTCATTGAAGAAGGAAACAAACCTAAACGGAAAGTTCAACGGCGGAAAGTGAAAAACAAATTGGTAGAAAATTTTCCCGCGTATCTTCAGGTAAGCAAAGCATGATGAATTGGCAAATTCGTAGCAACAAAATTCTGATGTTGAATTATGGAACTGATTGCATGCTCCATTTATTTGATGAACAGGAGGCCTTTTTTGGAAAAACTTTACTTGAACCAACTTCGAAAGAGACTGACCTAGTAGTTAATACGAACGATGAGCTCGATGATGTTACTTCTTCAGTCAAGAACGAAAATGTAATTAAGTTGTCTAAAGTAAGTTTGGTAACATTTACATATTATATTATGAGAGAACTTGGTTATGGTTTTAATATATTGTTTAAATTGATGATAAAATTAATTAGGAGGAAATCAAGGAAATTGAAGCAATCAAGGCAAAGCAGAAGCCATCAGAAAAGCCAAAGTCAGACAATCGCCCAATTCCTCATTCAACAACTCAACCCCAGCAGCATCAAACTCTTGTGACTGATATAGCTAAAGACGTGCGAAAGCTTCAGCCAACAATTGATGTTGATGATGGAGAAATTGGATTAGACATTTTAGATGGCGAATTATTAGATAATGACTTCATTGAAATGGATAACATCATGGAAACGGACGATATCAAAGTTGAGGAAGGCCTAGTTGACTTCAGGGGTAAAATAAAGATTTTAAATCGTGTAATTTGATTTTTGTAAAGTTGATTTGAAAATATAATGCTCAACATGCCTCGTGATTTTCAGTAGCGGACGACAGCAACGATATATCGTTGGACCATATTTCACAAGACGTAAACCAGAAGGATGAGTTTAATGACATTCTAACGGGTCAGTTTGGTCTCGAGAATATTGATCCTGGCCTACCAAGCATGGATTCCAAAGACGTTGAGGACATTTTCAAAGGTGTGCTTATAGAAGAGTCACAAGACGCCCTGTTCTCTCAAGTTGCAACCGTTCCTACTGTGCCTGAAAGTAAGTTTTAAGAAAACTTTAGAAATGTATGTTTAAATACGACCCATCTATTTGAAAAGTTTTTCATTATTAATTTTGATGTCTTGTTTGCAGCCGCACCTCCATCGCGTGTTAACGTTAATGCATCGTTGCCATCTTCGTCAATTACTGTTTCCAGTCCATCTTCCATAATGCCTCCGCACATTGCTGGTCAAGGTATTTAATTTGATTCAATCTGTAGCAAATTGTTTGTTTCAATTTTCATATGAAGCATATACATATTTCTACGTTTGTATTTTAGTCCAAGCCAGTCCGGGTCTTCCGAGAACTACTCCTCAGCCAAATCTTCAATCTCCTGTTAACTTCCCTCCGCCATCACCATATCCTTCGGAATATAGCAAGTAAGTTGAAAGACACAATATTATGTTATGAATAAATTTTAGGAGTATTTGTAAGTTTCGGATTGATTTTGAAATGTTTCTTGTCTCGTTCAATAACACATAGCAGTCCCCAATTCAGCCCTGCCTTTTCCGAACCTCCAAGTCCATGGCCTGTGGCGCAAACTGAGGGCGAGTCAGAGCAGCCTACAACCTATAACCAAAAGAGTATGTTGAAACTAGAAGCTGACGAAGCTCTAGGGGCGGGTGCGACAACTTCGTCTGTACTGTATGCTAACATGAATCATCCTGAGTTGAAGCGAGACTATACCAGTATGCGGATCACAATTCAGCAAATATAACTACACATGTATGTGTTTCACAATCTTTAGCGTAGTAACATTATTTTTTTGTCTGATAATTAACAGACTTTCTTGAACGAGCTAAACAAATCGCAAAGATTTGGAGGAATCTTACCGCTGAGCAAAGGGCACCGTACTTGCAAAAAGCTCGAGAGAATCGAGCTGCGAGTCGAATGCAAAAGGCGCATCAGGTACTGAGAATTTTCAGTTTTTTTTCTTTCTTTCTGGCCTGAACCGGCTTGATGTTTCGGTGAAGATGTTTGTTCATTTGTTGACTAAAACTTTTTTTAGTTTGCATCTTGCACACTTATCTCTTTTTACGAGAAATTTTGTTCTTGAAAAATAATTTAAAAGTCTTTCAAAAACGGTGTTGGTTTCAAAGTACTACTACTCTTCGACTATTTTAAAAGTAGTTTTAACTTCGCTTTGAGATTTGTTGCCATTGAAAGAGTCGTTCCAAATAGTGAACCACGTTAAAGAACTAATGTCTAAACAATTTAATTATCATAATATGTATAAATGTAGTGGACCTATACCCTGTTGTATATTTAACAATTCTCATCTCCTCAGCTCTGTAATCTCTAAACATATGCCTTATGTTAGATGCCGAAAGAAAACAAAGTTGGTGATGGTGTGATAAAAGACGCTTCTCGAGCAAGTCACTCGCCAGACGGCGACGCACAGCACTTGAAAGGGCCGGCGCAAGCTATTGTAAAAACAGAAATGGACATTGACTCTATAAATTCTTGCGGGCCATCACCATGCAGCCATCATGCTCATGAAGTGATGCTAGGTCCCTCAACCGATAGTCCCTCCCTTTGCTTTTCCTCCTCTTCGTCCCCTTCGTACTCCCTTCCTGACACCTCTTGTGTTCCGCCCTTTTCACGTCTGTCATCTTGTAGCACTCATTCCCCAAATGGTGGTCCCAGTCCCCATCCTCACTTACACATGTCGTCGAAGGGAGGCAATGGCACTATGCCATCTCCCTTGTACATGGGTGGGGAGAAAGAATCTCACCCGCACCACAAGTACTCTTTTTATGGAGCAGAACATCACCATCATGCTCACTCTTCTCATCAACATCACCCGCATTTAAGAACTTTGCCTCCGTCAGAGAGCTGTAATTTTTCAGGCATTCTGGTGAGACTTCACAAAAACGTCAAATTCTTGTTAAGCACTCGTATTTGTTCATTTTGAAGATGAAAGCCAAGCGAGCTCTCTCTATTTGATTTTAACAATACTTTTTAAATAGATATATATTTATCTTTGTATATAATTGACAGTATTTTTTGTAAATATTTTTTTAAATAGGGCCCGAAATATATAATTTTGTTGCTATTTTGGGAATATGTTTTGTGCTTGTAAGGAACTAAAACGACATTGTATCTGTAGCGCTAAGTGCAATTGGAGTTGAGAGCGTTCTTTTTGTACCGTTTTTGTGTGTATTTGCAAATTAACAGTTTCATTTTAAAGTATGTAGGTAACAATTCATATTTGACTTTTTGATTAATGTACTAGATTGCCTTATTGATACAATCAAAGTTTTTGCGACCCTGTTCTTGCCATCTTCGTTAAATTAGTATATATTAGTAATGTCCACATTTTTACAGTAATTATTAGAACGGCATATAAGAATTATTGAATTTTCCTTTCAATGCATGTCGTGTGACATTAAAGTACCTACTTATTTTTTTAGTGATGACGCATGTTATACAATTCTTGTATCTAGTTCAAATATTTATAGTAATAACGCGCATGTGAACAACTGTCGAAAGATGAAATGTTCTCCACTGATTTCCACTTTACAATTCCGCTCGATAATCTGAGTTGAGCATGTTTATTTTATATTCCTATGGACTGAATTCGCCGTATTAATTGAGGGTGACGCTTCCACCATCGCCTTTGAGGGGAATGTAGTAGTGGCCCAAGTACTAAAATAATTCCATGCTTCAACGCTTAGTATTAGATTTGGGATTCTAAGATTGTATGGTATCGTGTTTATGTCGCTTTTAAAGTGTGCTGTGACAGTATGGATACTTTAAAGATTGCTGGGAGTGATTATTGACATACTGTAATTAGTATCTAAGTTACAATAATGTTATGGGGCGTATTGGATGTTTACGGGAATTTTAATCTTTTTATTACTTTTATAGGATCATGATAAGCTTTCATCCGGTCCGTCTAAGAACGTCAGACAGGAAACGCAAGAAGAACGACAGTGGAAGCAAATGCAAGCTTTAAGACAGCAGCAGCAGCAACAACAGCAGCAACAGCCTGGAGTGCTACCTGGTTCAGAACACAAAGATGGCGGTGTGCTGGCGGCTAGCCCTGCTGGAATTCCGGGCACACCGCCAGGAATGTCTTACGCACCTGCATCACCAGCCTCGATTGGTGTGGCTACGCAGAGAATGATGCCTCCGGGAAGTCCTGGAATCGAGCATGTGCGACAGCCGCTCCAGGTACATAATAAATCAATTAGTGAAGGTTTACATAAAATCACCTGTGGTACCCTATTTATCATTGTGCTTTTGTTCTAAAGAGCCCACATTCGCCTTCCCCGATGAGTCGACCCCCATTCCCATCAAGTCTCCAAATGGGACGGCCTCGCCCTCCCAATATGACGGTGGCTATGCCACCTCCATCTCCTTCCGGTGTTTACCAAACAAGGCCCGATGGGTCTCAACAAAACGTCCAGAATATTCGGGGGCCCCTTTATGCCAGACTGCCGTTTGGCCATCAGCCTCCTAGAACACCAATGCCTATGCAAAACGATGTGTATGGAACTCCTCCTGCTACACCTCAGTCGGTTGACAGTATTCCTCATTCACCTATGGGAGCACAAGGGCGTCCATTTGAATCTGAATCCAGTATTGGTGGTCCGTCCGTTCTACATGACCAGTTTAGTCATAATAGTCCTTTATCTCAGTCTCAGACAACAGAACAGGATGGCAGGCCAGGTTCATCTCCTCAGACTCCAGAAGCAAAGCAACATTTACGTGGCCTTCTCCAAAGAAATCAGATCAAGAGGTTGGAACAAGAGCAAATGCCGCAGCAGCAGGGTGATCTGTCTTCTCAAAACCGTCCACCATGGTCACATTCAGTAGACGATCCATCGAAACTTCATGGAATCGTTACAACCCCTGATGGCCAGCAAATTGCGCAAAGGCTGGCAATGCCAAATGCTCCTAACAAACCCAGTGAATTCCGTCAACCACTTTTACCATCGCATGTTCGTATCCCTGCGAATGTTGCCCAGCTTTCGCCTGGCCACCCAGGATCTGTCCAACAAAGACCCTCTCTTGGAGATTTTCGTATGGGTTCGCCCAATATGGACCCCAGAGCACGGATTCTACTCCAGCAACAACACCGTGGAGTGTTGGTGCAGCAGCAACTTGGGCCGCAACGACCTCAACAGTTCCAGCAGTTTGTGCCAGGAGCACCTACGTCTCCCCAAATCCGAAATTCTCTCGATCCATATGATCATTTGGTTATACAACAGCAGCAACAACAACAGCAGCAGCAACAACAACGAATGCCGGTATCGAGTTCTTCCATGTTGGCACAACAATTGGGTCGACCGTTGTCTGCCCCTGGGCAAAATCCAGTGGCTATGAACTCATCTCAGTTGTCACCTCATCATAGCCTTCACTCTGCAGTTGCTGCAGAGGTTCACCAGCAACAACATTCACCGATGGTCTCCTCTGTTGTTACAACAACGCCAGAAACTGTTCCTCCTTCAGTGTCTCCAGCATCATCTGCAATGGCTGATCATCAAGAACTCCCTGACAGTGTCACAGAAGAGCTCGAAAAATTGGAACAAGAGCACAATAATGAGCATGGTGTTGAGGGAGAGGCTTCTGAACTGGCAGATCTCGGAATGGATGATGATGAACTGTTGGGAATGGGAGATGACTTTAACATTTTGGAATATGCAGATTCTGAACTAGACGATGTTGTAGGGGGAGAAAAGACTAACATTTTGGATAATCTCGATTTGGAGGAAGATGAAAAGGATGAGGGTAGGAAGGATGACGGAGATGTAAAAGATGGAGACAAAAAAGATGCCGGTATCACCTCCGCTGATTTTGCCAGCTTAACCACAAAGTCTTCATCAAATATTACAAAAGTCTCGGAGGCACTTGGTGGTCCACAAAATGTATCTCATATACTCTCCCCGACAAACCCAAATTTTATCCATTCAACGGGAGTTGGTGCTACTCCACATACTTCTCATGATACTTCTCAATTGTTGCGACAAGGACAACATGCGCAACCACCACCTCCTCCGTATCCCGGTCCACCGCCACCTTATCCTGGACGGCCTCAGGTAAATTAAATGCTTTTCTTTTACAAAAGCTAATTCCGCCTTGAATATTATTGCTACAGTTTAAATTTTTGCGCTTTTCTAACATTTCCAAGCCACTGTATTTTTCAAAGCCAGAACGAAAAGTTGACTATAATTTTAATATAGATAATTACAAAAGATTTTTCAAGCTTAAGAGCTACCACCCTCTTCTGTAGTTGAGATGAACTGTTGTAAATTTTCTTTTCGGTGGAATTTCGCTTCTGTATTTAATTTGATAAGAAAAGTTTCTTTATATATATTTTGGTGCTGCTGCTGGGATACAAAAAAAATAAACTAAATAAATTGGTAGATGGGGATTAGAAATGGTTGTGGAGGTGGTGTCGTTCCCAATATTCCTCCCCCGACGGCACTGGTATCAGGGTTGAGGAATCCAATTCCTGGTCTACCTCATGGGGTAGGTATTCGGCCCGCACTTGCTTCTCCTTCTATGTCCCCTAATGCTAATCCCCACTTACAAATGCCTCCTCAGCGTAGAACTCTTCTCCTTCAGGTAATTCTTGAAATACTACTTCTTTTAGACATCGTATGTATTGTATGTATTTTTAGTTGTCAGTTGCCTCAACTAATATTTTTTAAAGTATTAATGCTTGTATCGTTCGTTCGTTCTTTCTCTCTCTCTCTCTCTCTCTCTTTATCTTTCTCAAATTAGCTTCAATTTATGCCATTTGTTAATAAAAAACGGTTCTATGTAACTGTAACAGTATGGTCCCGTATACTATTACATGTCTCACATTGCCCCATTATTTGATAACAGGAGCAGCCATTACTCCTTGAAGATTTGTTGGAGCAGGAAAAACGGGAACAGCAAAAACAACTTCCAACTCACGCTCCAGGCTTAATGGGAGCAGCCCCTGAGGAGCCTCTTCTGAGTGATTATGAGTTTGAACGTTTGAAGGCGGATGTGCTTTCATCTTCAGCTTTATCTGTCAGCCTCTCCCCTCCCAACCTTGGCAACGCAATTCCAACGCAGCAGCCTGGTGTATACATTCGTAGTGCGACTGGACAACTTAGCCAGCTCCACACTTCCCAGCCAAATGTTCCACCACCTTGGCCAATGGATCCTAACGTTCCGCAGCAGCTTCAGCCACCCCCTCCTCAATTACCGCAGACTAGTACATCAGAAGTCACGGCAACTGTCACTCACGCTCCTCTACCTAACGCTCCACCTCCGCCTCCTCAAGGGCCCCAAAGCAATCAACCCAGAATGCACTTGGCCCAATTACCTCCTCCTCCGTATCCACCTGAGCATCCCACAACAGAACAAGAGAGACAACAACAAGTGCAATATGAACATTGGTTATTCCATCAAAAGTCGGTGCTTGAAATGCAACTTAAGAACATGGAGTCGGAAGTGCAAAAATTACGCAAACAGAGAAAGACGATTAATAATAAAGTAAAAAACTTGAAGAAAACGGGAGGCCAGTTAGGAGAACAGGACAGTATGGAATTGGAGAGAATCACCAAAGAACTCTCATCCTTGCAAAAGCCATTGGAGCAGGCACGAAAGCAGTCTCGTCAGCACACTGCACTCGCTACCGACTATAGAGCGAAGCAACAAAAGAAGCAGCAGCAACAACAGCAGCATCAACAGCTTCTTGCAAATAATCAGAATCAGATGAGTCCATTAGGCCCATCTTCCGCCTCTTCGCCGTTGCATTCTACTCCTCAGTCGCCGATGCATATGAGCAACTCTCCGTCAATGCAGAGTGGACCCTCTCCGTCTCCGCTGATGCAACACTCGCCAATGGCAAGTCCTCTGACTCCCAGTCCTGGTCCACATTCGGCAACGATGTCCCAGACCTCTCCGAGGGTGGTTGTAAATACTGGTCAACATGGTCAAATGGATGAAATGCCATTTAGCCCAACAAATAACGATCCTAATATGAGGCCAATGATGACAACCCAGAGCGTGAGATTGCCTAGTGGTCAGCAACTTCAAATGAGAATGGCTGCTTCAAATTTGTCTGGTGCTCCTGGAGGTCACCAACAAATCATTGTGAGTCAACAAGCCGGGGGCCCTAGTCAGGTAGGTAACCAGCCTGGTATAATGATTGTTAGGGGAATCAATCCAAACTTGCTGCCAATGCAGCACCAACAGCAATTGGCGAGAATGCGTGCTGGACCGGGACAGACGGATCAAATGAAAATGCTCACTCAGCAACGATTTCAAAGAGTGGGTAATCTACCACCAGAAGTACTGGCCCGAGTAAAAGGACCTCAGCAATTTTCAAATGCTATGCCAGGTATGCCAATGTCACCACAACAACATTTTTCTTCAAACACGAGGGTTCCATTCCCAACTCAGAGTCCAAACGCGAACATGAACATGCGAACCCCATCACCTCTTACACCTGTAGGTGGTCTCGGTAGCCCGCCGACAAACCCTAGTCAGGCTGCTGTGATGCAGATGGTCCAAAATAGGGTATCTCCTGCTTCATCTCCAATGCGTAGACCATCTGGAAGTAACAGTAGTATTGGAGCTCCAAGCCCAATGACAATAGAAAGGCCACAGTCAGTCGAAAATCCGATGACCCCTCGAAGTGCAAGTCGGCCCCATACACCGCTCAACTCAAATGTGGTTATCCAACAGCAACATGTGCAACAACAGCCGCAGCATATGGACGGGATGAACGTTGTACCCACATCACATGCTCCTCCAACTAGCATGGACTCCTCCGGTCAATTCGTAATGGATGCGAATTCGACATACTCTTCTTGCGCACCACCGGCAACACCTACTCATGGTGAGTATATAGTCACATCTGCAGCGAGTAGTAATCCAGGTGGTGGTGGTGGTGGTCAGAATCATCAGATACTTCCATTTCCAACATTTTCCTGGTCAAATGATGTGCATAGGATGGGACTAAAGGGAGGTAGTCCTTTTTCAGTTATAAACGAAAGTGTTTCTGCAACAGCGGCAAACAATACGTCGGTTACAAGCAACTCTAACGCGGAAGTCGAAGTTGTTGCCCAGGCAACAACTATAACGGTAAATACTAGTGGCACAAATGAATTGAATAATGATACACACGAGGACGGAGAATCTTCAAACCCGCTACCGAGTTCATCTTCCCCAGCAACCTCAAATGCCACCACAAACTCTGCAGATCATTCCACTCCAGCAGTTAGTCAGGCTGATGTGGTTGCTGTGAAAAGTAGGCTGGTAGAGGTTCCAACAACAATTGTGCCCTCACCCTCACTAATCGCAAAGACTTCAAATGCAAGTATTCCACCAACTCCAAACACGACGACAAGTAAGCCAGATAACTCATTACCAAATCAACAGCTAGTCACATCAAAAGCTTCGTCTGGACCTAGTGCTGTTGTTTCGCAAGACTCGATTCTCACAAAAAATTCTGCCGTTGCTGCGGTTGCAGCAGTTGTCACGACACCGTTATCATCATCCAACAAAGACGTGGTAGCCCCACCATCAACCACTAATAGTTTATATGCAGGATCTTCCGTTAACTCGATAAAAGTCGTGCTTCCGCCGAACACGCCTGCACAACTCCAACATTCCATGGCACAGTCATTTGCATCCAGTAGTCATGCAGCTGCTTCAGTTACGACGGTAACTGCAACTAAATCCGTACCGCAACCGCCACCTTCTACAGTGTCCTTAGCAACAACGTCCTCGATAGCTGCAGCAGCAGTCGCTGCAGTTGTTTCGTCAGTGACGCTACAGGCTAAGTCTACTTCGACAGCTGTAAGGCCCCCTCCTCCTCCAGCAATGCCAAAACCAGTAGTTTCAACAGCGCCTGTAACTGCAGTGAAATCCGTTCCTGCACCAATACCAGCGGTGCCAATTATTCAACAACCCCAACAACAAAATGTTCCGATAAGCCATTCTCTTACGCCACAAGTGCCTCAGATCATAAGAACAAGCCAACCCCAAGTTCCCCCACCAATGCCTCAGCAAACGCCTACGTCTCAGCAAATGAAACAGATACTGCAACCTATATCTCAACAAAGTAGTCAAATACCTGTCTCTCTACAACATCAAATTTCACATGTGCCCATGGCACCTCCGCAGCAGCAAATTCCGATATCTATGCAATCCCCTGTTTCACACATGGCGACTCCGCAAGGACAGCAGTTAATGTCTCAGCAGCACCCAGCCATGTCATCGCATCAAATATTTGCCATGTCATCCCAACAATCTTTACAGCACACTTCACCTCAAATAATTGCGTCTTTGGGAAGTAGGCCCCAAATCATTGGAACATCATCTGGCTCGACAGTTGCATCTGCTGTTACGTTCGTGCCTCCAACAGTTACGGCCGCCCCAGTTGTTGTATCAACGCTAGTTCCTACGCCCACGTCCCTTCCTCCATCTTCGTATACAACAGTATTGCCACCAACGTCAAGTAATTTGGTGCCATCCTCCATGATACAACAACAGCAAGGGTTTGTGTCGCAACAACATGTTGCGCCTGGTCATGGCCACCCCCAACAAAGTGCTTCCACAACACTAATCTACACTGCACATCCAAACGTCCGGATGCAGATTGCTCCATCTTCGGGTGGTGTACTCTCGGTTCCTCAGCACATTCATGCCACAATACAACATCACCATCAGCAACAGCAACAACAGCAGCAGCAACAACAACAACAACATCATCACCAACAACAACACCAGCACACTATGATTCCCACTTCGGTACCCATTGTGGCTACACAAGGACAGCATCGAGCTCCTATACTTCTCAGTGATCATAACGCCATGAACATTCATGGAACTGCTGCTGTGATTAATCAAACCTTAAACTCCATGGCTCATCAACATCCAGGACAGTCTCAAGGAGAATCACAAAATGCTTTGCTTAAACAACTTTTGCAAAACACAGGTTGCGCAAGCATGACTCAAACATCTGAAAACGTTGGCTTCTCACTAACCTCGTGTCTGCAAAGTCGCCCTACCATAGGTGTGCCTGCCCAGCACACATCACACTTGTCAGAAGCAGCTACAAGAATACCTCATCCAACTCCTGTACTTAGAGGAACTGCTCCGGTGACTCAAATGCAAGCTGTAACTGCCACTGGAACACCTCTGACCAGACCGCCGAAGGCCGAAGCAAGTATATCCGAAGGTAAGAATAACTTTGAAAGATTGGCACTTACTTTTGTATACGCATACGTGTATAATACTGTGCAAGATATTCAACTCTGAAATAACTACCGAATCCTACCAATTACATAATTCCATTCTAACTCTTCTAGCGCCCACTCTCACAGAGGAGATAAAAAATTATCCATTTTCTTTTGATATACTGTCATATACGCGGTGGATTTTGTTTCATGAAATTTCAAATTTCAAACAAATGCTGCTACATGACGTTTTTATTATGAGCTTATCCTCCTTGATAAAAGAATATTTATGAGATATTGATTTTCAATTAAAGCTCCAGACTGTTCGCAAGTTATTACGCCAACTACAATAGGCACGGTATTTTCCGTGGCTGAAGCCGATGTGAAGCCTAATGTTCCTGAGCCGGTGCAAACACCGATTGATCCTTCCAAAGAGGCCATTCTTTCTGTTGTGCGGGAGGCAACAGAAAGTCTGATTCAAAATCAAGAAAAATCTCAAGATTCTACTTCTAGTGGGGACGCATCATCATCTTCAAACAAGAAAGGAACAGACGACGAGGCCAAAAAGAAGCGCCGCCAATATCAGCCAAAGCGGAAGCAAAGCACACAAAGCAACAAAGAAAGTCCAGTGAGCAAAAAGCGAGCAAGGAAGATCGGCAGGACTGAAGATGAATTTGACGGATTCTTAGAAAATTTTATGACACAACTTCGAAACATGTCTCCAATTGGAATTGTGGAGCCTGAGCTGGGTCATAACTTTAATGTGTGCGCCGTTGCAGCTAGTGGAGATTTATCAAAGTTGACGCAAAAGAGCTACAGTACGTACACCGGAGATCTGACTGGAACATTTGGAAGGGGCCAGCTTCCTAGCAAAATCGACTTCTACAATCAAAAACCTTATGGACCAGAGCCTGCAAAACCACCACCTAAGCCTCAGTCTACTCACAGAGGTTTCTATTACCAGGAATTTGCTACTCCGAAAATGGGAACATTTGGTATGTTATGTTACACTGTATACTGTATATCTTGTTAATTAATTGCGTATTGCCGCCGTGAACGATATTTGTAATATCGGTAATTTATTTTTGCTTGATTCCCTATTACATAGACATTTTACACTTTACTCCGAAGACAGACACTTTTAGTATTCTTTAAATATACTTTTATGGGTCATAATAAAATAGAGGCATAAAATAAGGACATCGGCGAAGCAAAAAAATATGATTAGATTGCACTGGTATCGAGCAAATTGGAGATGTTCTCTGTATCTTTAAAATACATATTTTTTGTTTTGACAGTCGATTAAATACCTAGACAGACGCGTTGCGGTTGAAGGGAAAGTACAAGTTTCTACATCTCCTCTCAATCCAAACTCACCGATGGTTTTCTTTTGTGCCAAGGAATACTGTCTGTGAGTTTGGATTATTGTCATCAAATTGATTGAGGGGATGTGAATGTGTACTTTGAGCAACGGATCTGCAAGTAGATAAACAATGTGCGTTTAAAATCACTTAAAGAAAATCATATCTTAACGGCACAGTATATTTGAGCATGCTTTTTCCAGTTACAATAGATGTTGCTTTGCTGCACAAGTTTTTGGGTCGTGTTGCATGGCTCTTGTAGGTTCTTGTGGGGGTATGCATGTACATTCGAAGTCAATGTAATCATAAGGGAAAGGGAAACTCAGTTTTCTTCCTGTTAAGTTGTTTGACCTATTAGGTTTTACAAAAATAAGTAGTACTCTCATTAAACTGTCTAAAATTCGTGTTAGTAATAATAGTCGATTGCTATAACTAAAAAAAAACAATACCGCGAAAGTAATTTTGTATGCTGACCAGATATGACTGATGTTGACATGGCAAAATAAGTCGCTAATTTTTTTTTTCAAGTAGATCTAGAGTGACTATAAAATAATGTGAGAACGTGGACTCCCATATTATTACATAGTTGTTAGGATTATAACATAATGTTACTTTCCTAATCGTAAGTTAAAAATTGGCAACTCGTATAGGAAGATGAATTGAGGGAAAATGAATCCGACCCGAACTCATTTCTAATGCCATTAGCTACAGGGTCATATTTTCTGTTATTTAAGATGAATCTTGAAGTAGTTCTTACAATTTTTTCACTGTGAGTTATGATGTAAAAACACTAAATTTCTTATGTTTGTCCATCTGTTTTACTTTAGCGGAGAAAACGAGAACTGATAACCGAACTCCCACTCCTGTCCGTGAAACAGATACACCGGATACCATTGTGAGTGCTTCTTCGCCTGAGTGCACCGCATGGGAGAATATAACGTTGTACCCTGGCTTGAAATATATCGACGAGGACCCTGATAAGAGTACGGAACGTAGCGTTTCACCAGAAGTGCCACTTTTAGCACCAATACCCATTAGACCGTTGCCCTTGGATTCAAAGTCAAAACTAGAGCAAGGTTCTTTCAGGGATACAGTTAAGGATATGGACAAAGAAAATAAGAATGGAATCACCAAAGACGTGAATGGTTCAAAACTAAGGGCGTTCGCTCCTCTGAAGGAAGCTGGCAACATCACTGTAACGCTTACGTTATCATCGGGTGCGGCTGAAGACATTAGGGGACTACTTCGAAACCTAGCGAATGTACTATCTATTGCAGCTCCACCATATCAAATCATTGATAAGGGTGGAAGCGGTGGGCCTTCGGTGTCGGATCAGAAATCTCATTTGTACACAATCAAGGGGAAAGACGGAAAGGAAAGGATTGACATACAGAGTATCCTAAATGGTGCTGCCAAATTCTGTCGGCATTGTGACGTTGTAGTCTTGAATAACGTTATCAAGAAAAGGATTTCAGACTTCCCCGGTATGCAACCCGTGCAGGTAAATGGAGGAGAAAACTCAGATGAATTCTACTTTTGCAGTCCTCCGTGCTTCATGAATTTCTCCATAACTCATGGAGTTACCATTATTGAGGACAAAGCAGCAGCCATAGTGGCGCACCCTGGCGATGCGAGAACCATCAAAACCGAGCCTGGACGGTTGAAGGACTGCAAACTGAAGAATAAAATGTCCGAATCAAACACGCACAAGAGCAAGTTAAAAGACGAACTAGGTATAAAGTCAGAGAAGAAATGGAAAGGCAGTCGATACAGGAATTGGGGCTCAACATTCATGCCACCAATGAGATACAAGAAACCAACTGATAAGGAAGTCACAGACGTAAGTTATTAAGACTTCATAAAAACTTTCTCCAATTTTCTGAAGGGGGGTGTTGATGGTACTTGGATGAATACTGGCGGTGTTCTAGCACTAGATTGCCATTGGGGCAATGTGCGATTTCGAAATGCCGGTAACCCAGGCAAATGTTTGCCATCCCGGTTCCTGATTTCTTCACTAAAGAAATGCAAATTTTAAAATAATTTTCTATCGACTCCGTAGATGCTGTTCCGACTGGGAATAACTGCCATGCCATCTAAAATCCCGTTAGACATTAGAGAATGTATATTTTGTCACCAGCCTGGTGATGGTGTGTCTGATGGACCTGGAAGGTAAAACAATTTCCCTATTTTATGTAGTGCATTGTTGCTTTGTAGTTAATTTGACTCTTTGAGACAGTAATAAATATAGGAATCAATGTGTTTGCAGACTGCTTAATTTTGATGTGGACAAGTGGATTCATTTAAATTGTGCTCTCTGGTCTGACAATGTGTACGAAACGGAAAACGGTGGACTGGTCAACGTTGAGATGGCTTTGAAACAAAGCCTTAGTCTGTCTTGTATTCTGTGTAAGCAGAAGGGCGCAACAGTGAAATGCTTTAAAACCCGTTGTTCCTCTGTCTACCATTTAGGCTGCGCAACCAAAGACGGCTGTACGTTTTACAAAAATAAGGTATGTGTGTACATATTAGAAAAATAAAATCCAGCACAAATTTCATTATTATAGAATAAATTCATAAAATTAAATTTAACATTTACGAATTCAAAATTATAAAATTTATAGACCATTTACTGCCCCGCTCACATTCCAAAAGGCGAAAAGGAAAACGAGCTAACCACCCTATCAGTCTACCGGCGAGTTTACATTCAACGCGATGAAAATAAGCAAGTAGCTGCTGTGATGCATCACGTTGACCAACACCATTTGCTTAGAGTGGGCTCGCTGATCTTTTTAAATGTTGGCCAATTACTGCCACATCAACTTCCAGCATTCCATACACCAAACTTCATTTATCCCATTGGGTACAAAATAGTAAGTTTCTGATTATTTAACACAAGTAGTCCGTTCCTTTTATGATATTTTACCGTTTCGGCAACGTTTAAATGAAAATGAACTTTTTACGTAGGCTCGTTTCTACTGGAGCATGAGAAAAGTCAACAAGAGGTGCCAGTACATCTGCTCAATTCATGATGTTGACGGGAAGCCAGAGTTCCGTATAACTACTCAGGAGGAAGGATATAAAGAGCATGTTGTGAAGGCAGACACGGCACAAGCAGCGTGGCTTCAAATCCTAGAAAGCATTTCCAAACTGAGAAATTCAGCAGAAATTATTAAGGTCTTTCCAAAGTACATCACTGGTGAGGACCTGTTTGGTCTTACGGAGCCGGCGGTAGTCAAGGTACCAAGACCGTTGTGTTGAAACAAAAAATCATTTTACTTACTTAAAAATTTGCATTAATTTATTTCGTCTAAATTTTTGTTAGGTGCTAGAGTCTCTTTACATCACTCGTCACTTTTATAGCGCTTTCAAGATTATTATTATAATCTTACTCTATTTACTTGTAGATCTAAGATTCAAGGACTTGGTCTCTACGCCGCAAGGGACATAGAGAAGCACACAATGATAATCGAATACATTGGCGAAATAATTAGACCGGAGTTAGCGGAATTGAGAGAAAAAAGATACGAGGCTCAGGTTGGTTTTTTTTTCAACACCAGTGCCTAGTAGGTTATGAAATAAAAATACTTTATAAATGAAAAACGACACACATTTTTACAGAATCGAGGAATATACATGTTCAGAGTAGACGATAACCGTGTGATTGATGCCACTCTTTGTGGAGGACTCGCTCGTTATATTAACCATTCTTGCAACCCCAATTGTGTCGCAGAAACTGTAGAGGTAGACCGTGATCTAAGAATTATTATCTTCGCCAATCGACGAATCTCTCGTGGAGAAGAATTCTCCTACAACTACCACTTTGCCGTTGAAGAACTACAGCATAAAATTCCGTGCTTATGCGGAGCACCTAATTGTCAACAATGGATGAATTAAGGCGGGGAACTCACTCAAATTCTTAATTTTTTACGCAGTGGCCTGTTAATTTTGCTACTGTAGCTTGTCTGAGAGTGTATGGGAAGATTACTTACCTAAGTATTATTATTATAATGACTACTACTACAGAATACGATTATTATTATTACTACTTTTACTTATTATCAGTATGAACCAACTTGGGTAGAACAACAACAAACTACGCATTCTGTTTCATCATAACACATTTAATCACTTTAATTTGGATCGCTGTGCCTCATAGCTGTCGTGAATGTGTGAACCATTGTTAATAAGATTTTTTTTATGTTTCAATGTCTAATTATCGGTATCAATTGTATCTGTTGTGTCATGTCATGCTCTTTTTTGTTAGTACTTCCCGCAAATAAGGTTTGGCGAGTGTACGTTGATCTCCCTTTCTGGGCAAGAGTCTCTAGTCGAAAGAAGTTTACTCTGGAC
This sequence comes from Seira musarum, assembly GCA_027743895.1. Taxonomy (NCBI): domain Eukaryota; kingdom Metazoa; phylum Arthropoda; class Collembola; order Entomobryomorpha; family Entomobryidae; genus Seira; species Seira musarum. The sequence goes on along the minus strand of JAHZMX010006349.1, from coordinate 17,354 downwards.
CCAGAAAATACTTTATTTAGGTACGGCGTGTAGGCAAGCCATTTATTTACTATCAATTTAATAATGCACTTCCTTCCTCGCTCAGCTATTGTTTAAATCCAATCCATCCCAAGTAAAACTGCATGTCTAACTAACTTAAATGGTAATCTTATGAGTGAACTCAACTTTAGTTTTTCTTTTGCATTTCGTAGTTCTTCTCGTAATCGATCATTTTAGAGAGGGAGACTGTGGAAGTGAAATTTATACGGTTTACTCGTTATGTTCTAAAGTACTTGAGGTGATGATGGGTGCTTGTGCCATGAAATTGGGTAAGGGTAGGCTACAAAAAACCAGTAAGATAACCAGAAGTTTTTAACTCAATAAATTTTAGTTGTTTTTGTAACTCAGTTTATTTGGGTTATAAAACATTGTTTCGAAAGAGGCAAGGGATGTGACTTCTTCCAAAAATAGATAAGTAAAATGGGTTCGATTGAACAATTAAACTTGCTACTAAGTGACTACTTACTCTGAACAGAGAATGCTGAAGCTGGATAATCAATATTTTAAAATAATTTTTCGTTGAGTTTTATTATTCTTTCTTAACATTTTACTAATGATGTGTAAGGCCTAATTATTATGTTACGCAGTACGTCAAAGCCTACATTTCCATTCTCGTCATTGCATTATATGCATTTCAACACGCAATGTCAAAACAGGGATCATGTTTTGATTGATTTAAATGTGTTTGATTACTTTCTACGGTGTATGGCAATACAAAAGTCTCCAAAAATGTATTTAGTTGAACTGATCCCAGTAAATTTCCTTTTCATGAACGAAGGAAACAAAGGAAAAATTAGTACGTAGGCATAAAAAATGATGACCGTGATATTTAAACCCAATTTACTATCTAATAATAAAATTTCAAACATAGATGATACGACCTACTACTCCATACTCTATAGGGCTGTAGTTTTTTTAAGATAAATTATTAGCATATTAGTTTAAAATATCATGAATGCAGTGTAATGTGAACAGAAGGTGTATTTATTATTAATGAGGATAACAATTATATTTATACTATTTATTATTACCACTACCTAAAAATAACTATATTGTGTTATGTATAGTGCTTACATGACCATGATGATAATGACGAAGACGAAGCAAGTTGTTATCAAGAAAATACATATATTATTATATATAAATATAATATTCATACATCATATAGGTATATTTAAATTTGACCGAAGACATTTTTTGAATGTTTTATAGAAGAAATGTTAATCCAAAAGTCGTTTTTAAGAACATTTGGAGAAACTAAATATGCTATAGTAATTTGATTATTATATTGTACATAGAATATAATACTGAACAAGCAAAAATGGGGTTTATATATGTTGGGGAGATGGGAGAAGAAATGAAAAAAAACTTTAACTGGAAAGTATATTTTCCAGAACAACATATGGGTTTCACGGTTCGTGTCTTTTGTTTTGTTTTCTTTCTTTTTCTATTATTCAAAAAAGCAGAAAAAGATTAATAAATGATATACACATTTGCCTTAAACATGACATATCAACTTGCTTAAATGGTTATTGTGTGCTCTGTAAATTTGCATGGTAATTACGATTATAATAGTGTTGAACTGCAGAACATTTAATACATAACATCGCAGCGTTGGAGTCACTCGTATGTTTAAGTATTTACTTGCATTGCATTACGTCTTGTAACTGCAAGTGTCAAATGCAATGTCGCAAGTTGCCCCAATTAGTGTTTAGATTATGACTAATCTTCGGACCGGAGTCATGACTACAAAAAAAATGAGCAGAATCTAGAAATTTCAGTCTGTTTCGATGGAATCTTGGTAAACAAAATGTCATTTTCATAAGCATGTCAGCATTTATGTACCATGATTATTTGTCGACACTATTCACATACAGATTATCAAAGCTGGCAACCAAACATCAAAATAATTTTATCACCATCGTAATTAAATCTGGTGTGAGTTGTTCTCCTCTTAAAAGTAGAGATTCATAGGAGGATTAGAAAGTCATGTCATGTCATGGCCTATGATTCCAGTGGGCAATTAATTAATTATGTATTGTAATGTATGCCCTAAACTAGGGTAAATATCCAGCGAAGGAGACTGTTATGTTTCTCTGGCAAAATCTTCTTAGTTAGTTAGTCTTAAGTAAATCAGAGAGGCACAAATCCTTGTGAATCCAGTTTCAAAGTGAACCACTAATTCACGCTTGTTCAATAATCCAGCGAGAAACGGTTCAATGTTTGTTTATCCACTTAAAAATAACTTGCCTCTTTGTACATTCTCCAGCCACACGGGACGTCAGAATGACTCAAGCGTAAGTCGCGATAACATTGCGCTGTCGCCATTAGTCAGACATAAAGAAGAAAAACAATTTAGGTTCTGGCTAAAGTACTATTGGTGAAGGAGCCCTCCAAGCCTGATTATTGACATCCGCAACCACAGCATTGACCATACCATATTCGAATATGAATTGTTACGTTGTTTCATATCAGAAATCATATATTAAAAGATCTCTGCTCTGTTCTTCTGAATTTATAAAAGAAATACAAGTCTCACTTGTCTACCTTCTTTCTTCTAAAATGTTGACCATGCTCGTGTATCCTTATAAGTTAAAAGAGCAAAAAAATGAATACATAAATTTAATCTAATATCCACGAAAATAATCTTAAAGTTATCATCACTAATACCATTCATCCACCAAGCATTATAGACATTTTCAAGCTTGTTTTGTCCATTCATTTTCCATAAAAATAGCTTGGATTTGCATTTTGTATCCACACTGCACTGCACTACGTTTCGTTTGCTCGAGCTCATAATGATAAGCATTACCATGGATTATCCCAACTTAGTCAAAGCAACCAACCACCTCATACATACTAATGCATGTTATCAGCCACACATAACCGCCACCATCGCATTGCCACCCCACATTAAAAGATCCGCAGAGTAGGCAAAGACAATATAACTGCATTGGTCATTTTTTAACGATGTGATGATGATGCTGTCCAAAGTCTACCAGATTTTTTAGTTCAGGCCAGGCCAAGTCAAGAGGATTACCATTGCATTGATTGCCTATGAAACAAACTTATTCATACATGTTATATTTTTTTCATAATATTCTTGTGTATTCTTTTCTCCATTGAAGTGAAAAACGTCATCATATCACATTGATATCAAGCAAACAAAAAATATTTCTTCTCCTCTCCTTCCTTCTCTCTATTAAGCTCACATACGAACAAAGTTGATGCGCCATTCGTTTCACGTCTACCTCTCCCATCGCTATTGCTGTTGAGCTGAGAATTTTTTTTCTCGCCAAAGTGCAACTTGAACTACTTACTACCACACAAACACACACACACAGTACGATTTTTGCCATTGTGCGACCGACCGCATACACAAGACGACATATTCATATTTCGCATTTTCGGGATTTAAATCTCCTAAATCATCGCAAGGAAAACGTTTAAGGTAAGATTTTAACTTTTAAATACTTTCGCCATCATTTTGTGCGCCTTAAAATATATTTAGGTAATTGCTTGCTCAAAGGTTTTAAAAGAAAGTTAGGGAAAATTTATCGAATCCATTGGCCTCCATTTTTTTTCTTTTCTCTTTTAAGTTGCAAGTATGCATATAGCGCCCACTCATTTTCTTGCCTCACTGTAATAGGTGTATATAGATATATGCATATCGAAATTGTCTTTTATAAGTATATTTTCTATAAATGTGCCTCATCAGATGGCAACGAAATGATCACAATAAAGACCGTCAGGGAAGGGTAGAATTTTTTTTAATGGCTCTTTAAGATATTTCTTTTCGTCGCAATCTTACATTTGATTATCACATTAAACCTGGAATAAGCAATTAGTAATTGCTTTTCTTTTACGAGGCAGAGCTTGAGTTCACAAAGCATTTATCATTTCATCGCATAATAAAAGACAAGCAAGTGAAGAAGCATATGAATGCAGGGCATGGGCACGGCCTCACTTTAAGCATTTCTTTATTTAAAAAATAAAAATTGCGCAAGAATAAAAATTGCATTGATTCTGGGATGATTTTCATGAGATAAGCAGGTGCTTTTATCATTAAGATAAGTGATTTTACAATAACTGCATAATAATAAGTTGACTTTAGTTTTATTTGTCACAGAAATCGAATCAGTGACACACATTTTACAATAGTTTCTCATTACGTATCACGTATGCCATTCTTAATGAATGAGTACTGGACAATACATAGAAATTCTAGATTTTTAAAGCGTAGGTCCATGACTACATTGCAAATCTGGCATCGTACCAATTTGCCTAATCTGATTTATATTTAGAAAGAGGCACTGGGGTAAATTGTTTTTTATTGCGTCGTCATCATAGGAAAGAATTAGGAATGAAGTATGAAACGATCGAAAACTCGTTTATGTATATATGGTCATTGATACTGCAGAATAAGTACTTTAATACATTTTGTTCTCGTTCTCAAGAACATTTATAATTTTACCAAATGAACAAAAGATGAAGGACTATTGGGAAAATATATATAATTTTACAAGATACCTATTAAACCATCACATACACAATACACATTGCTAGCAGAAGGTAGTCAACTAGAATGTCGATTGACTTCTGAATAATTTGCATAAATTTCACTTGCATTGTATCTCACACCTAAGCATAGAAAAATGCATTTCTTTAGGCTTCTTTAATTTACTTCCTTTGATTGAAGTTATAAACTCAGTGATATCTTTCGCCATCGCCATGCATTACAGGAGAGATCAAATTATTTCTTCTTTGTCCATTATAGCTTTACAGGTTGAATTGTTAAGCAAAAGGAACATTGTTTAAACAATTAAGATAGTTATATCTTCATTTAAAAAAGACTAGTTTACAGCAATTCCGCTTTTGGGGCGATGTGGTACTCATTTTTTCCATTGATGTCTTAAAAAATTCCGTTGAAAGTAAAGCCTATTGACGTCGTCGGGAGCAAGCATTTAGGACATGCACACATATACAGTCAATAGATATTTATCTCGGAAAAAGGTTAGGTCGGTCACAGTCAACTTTTCTCGAATGATTCAATTCAAGGAAACTCTGATCATGAGATTCTGATGTTAAATATATGATTTAGGTATGATCAACGAATAACGATAACCTAAAACAGAAATGGTGTGGAATGAGATAGAGAAGCCACCGCACTGCTCAAATTTTAATAAATGTATTGATTTACATATACGTACATAAACAGAAGGAATACGTGCGCTATGAATTGCAAAAGATTTTTCCTGAAAATATTGATCACAATTCACAACTTCAGAAGTTACAAATACACCACGAAACTTGAAATAATCATTTTTCGAGATGCTTCCTCGTTCATTCAACAGATTGATTCCCCAATCAGAATGCAACGAAATTTTTGGAGAATCTAATCATGAGAAAAACAAATTTTTGCAACAACGATCATTTGAATATGCATCATTCATCCTGAATCATGCGTCAGCTTTTTTAAAAAAATGCAATTTCAATTAGAGGAAATTATTGACGACCCATTATTCCTCAATCTAAACATATTGTTGTCATTGACCAGCAAAATTAAACTTTTAGCTGTAGGATGGTCTTGCAGGGAGTCTATGCATTTCTATATTCAATAAAGTTGGACCATACCTAATTTTATTTTTTACGAAAAGATGTTTTAATATGAAGCCGAGTTCATGCAGTAGTGAGAATACAAAACGAATAACAAAATTATTGTATGCATTTACTATTCCGCTAATATTTCGATCCCATTAAATCCAACAATTAAAAAAAATTTATTGCATGGCATACGGACGACACAGTCGACACATACACGGTTTGAGTAGTTTGTAGGCAAGCTAAAGAGAAATTTAAACAACGAGATTGTATTTAGAACTATTTTATGGTCCATCAAAAGATGTTGTCTGCATCACTACTACCAAGATTACCACAAATAACTCCCAAACCTCATGTGATGGCAATGTGATGCTACCTAATCATCCATTTTGAAAAGAGATAAAGTCAAATCAATCATGACTCGTATTCATCTTCATCATCTTATAAATTTAATGATGACATGACTATATTAGCTTAGCTATGGTCAGACATGCTAGTCTTTGTTGGTCGATGTGCTTAAGCATTCATGTTTTAATCTACTTGCATAATCCGCTTCAACGTAATAAATCTTAAACTTAAATCTTGATTTTATTTACAGGAAAAAAGCAACACAACTACACACTTACGTGATCCAGCCTGACATTCTTTCCAGTTGATTCCGTGGAAGTCGACGTTTGATTGAGCTGCTGCATCCACTCTAACCAGAAGAGGAAGACAAACTTGTTGAAATATCCATTTGTGCTTTTTTTTGAGCTACTCCTACTAAATATCAGATTCAAGATGAGTACCCAAGCCCTCCTTTTGAATAGCACTTTGTCAACGCTACACAGCCAAGGAAAGACCGTTTTCGCGAGTAGTAATAGTAGTAGTAGTAATCGGTTAAAAACCGATGAATCCCTTGACATGAGTTCAAGCACTGACAGGTAAGTCACAACTGATTTTTTCTACACACTTCACCACCTCTTAAGAAAAGATTCTAGATTAAATCATTTTACTCATTTGACTTGTTCGCAATTCACAATGCTACTCACTCGCTGCCACTGAACACATAAGTTGGTCATAAAATTCCACGTTAAGACAAATAAAATGTCTCGGTGAGCTGAAGATTGCTCGAATACGTATTACTAAATGTAAAGGTTAAGAAGATGCACTTAAATAGCGAGGATTTTTTTTGTCGTCGAGAGAATTCAATGAGCCATTGTAATTTATTCATTAATTTATGAATACCACTGACTGCGATTGCGATATTACGATGAGAGAGGTAGACAGAAGGCATATTATGTACACGACATAAACTAAAACAAAATTTTCTCAATCGCAAAAAGTTGACGAGCTAAAACTAGAGCTTAGTTAGGAAGGACATGACATAAGACGAGTCGGATTTCTTCATTGAATCTTCATGACACACTAAAAACGAATTATTATTATTTCTTTTTGCTTATGTTATACACATCATTGCATACATACGTTGTCTCAAGACCGAAAAAAACGCAAATATTTTGCATGTGATGCGTGGTTATTATGCTGCTAGTGGTAATACATTTTTTTCTTAAATTACTTAAGTCATAAAATATGGACATTCAATTTCATTCCAGTTCTAAATGCGGAGACAAACTAACTGATGCGGTGAAGGAATACCTTTAAAATATCATATGATGAACTGCATTAGGTTGATGATATCGAAAGTAATCATATCACGATAACATGTAATCGTCATCATGTACAATGTACAATACACATGGAAAGGAAAACACTTGGGCATTTTTTTTTTTTTTTGTAAATGACTAGAAAGTAACGACAACAAGGAGGTCTTTCTTGATTGAAGAAAGAGAAGAATTTCACCTTTGAACTAGAATCATCTTGGAATAATACTGTCATCAACCTTGCATCTGAAATTGGAACACTATATGCTTAACTATGCTCGCTTGTTTCTTGTCCGCCTTTTCCTAGCAGTAATTTACATAGCGGTCGTGAAGACTGCGACTGGAAATTGTGGAAATGAGTGTGTCAATGATTTTTTTTATATTCGCATCTGCTCCTCTTGTTTATCTCTCAAAATTGCAATAGCTATGAGATGACGGTTGGCATTTATAATGAAGAAACCGTACTAATGAAGGTGATTTAATGCCCGCACGTCATCGATTCAAAACGTCTTGATGCGGATGATGAATATAAAATAAAAATAAGGATTGTGGGTTTTATTCTAATTAATCGTATGGTATTGGTAGCTCGACAATCACATTAAATTTTTTCCTGTCTTAAGAGAGTTCTAATCGATTGTATTGTTTGTTTGATCCACAGCTCCTCCCTCTCTTCTAGCCCGAGCCAGCAAGTTATCGTCACCCTCGGTTCCGGTAATATTTTTAAATAAAATTTTATGATATTTTCTAGGTTAGGAATTTGTTTCTAATGTTGCCCCACTGCAACACAAGAACAGTACTTATAAGTTAACTGACTGAGTAGATTGTTTTTAGGGATGTTGACAAAAACGTCTATTATTTCCATGTTTTGCTGTTATTTTAGGGCCTCGGTGGTTGCGGTGATGAGCCCCACACCGCATACGCTTCATCCTTAGGGAGCAGCGGGGTGGGGAAAATTACAGAGCTCTCTCTCAACTCTGTGAGCAGTGACGAAGATGACGATGATGATGACCGAATTCAAGAGATCCTTCAGGTAAAAAAAACTCAATATCAAATCTGTCGTTTTCATATTAATCATTACTTAATGCATTTTTCCGACTTTATGTTCGAGATTCTCCGCTTTAGTAATTAGAACTGTCATTAACAACTCAAATAATTGCATGTTTCATTCATGTACATATCACAGTCATAAAATAAAATATTTCGGGTAGAATCATCCTTGAGAGTCCCCTTATTCCACCTGTTGCACAATATGAATGAATTTTAAGCTTAACTTGAAGTGGCTTCATTCTCTTAGCCTTTTAACCGTAATATTATATTTATTAACTTGTCAGTATATAAATCTTAATTTCCCGTCCCGCCCAATGCCATAAAAATGGGGATTCTAAATCCGTACTTGCATAGATCTCACGCATTTTATTTTCAGCTAAACGAGCTACTTGTTAATAAGAAAAAATCTCAATATGAACATGCAAATTTCCTAACCAATAAATTATGGCTCAGCGATGAATAAATAGATCGTCACAAAAGAAAATTAAGTTATGGCATTAAGCAAGAACCGTAAAACACAATGCATTCTGCATTCAAAAGATTTATATGAAGATATAGTTTACTTCCACCACCTCAAGGAAAATATTAAGAAATCAAACCATTTGAAACGGTCTCTTTTGTTTTTCGAAACTCCTTTTATCTATTGCATAAATAATATTAGATTCATTACGTTTTTGCAATTCAGGTTAAGAAATCCACTGATTAAGTATGTTTTATGAATTTAAATTTTAAAGTATATGTACATGTGGTTTTCCTGCAAGTTACATAAAACAGAAAAGGGTTGATTTTATACTGCATCGTTTACCTGTTCGATCGGATGGAAGAACTATTTATTTCGGCACTGTCACTCCGATCTAGTCCATATTTAAGTATTGACTCGATCGAGACACCATATCGTTTTCTTCCTCTCGCCTCTCTAGACGCGTGAAACACTTTGGCTTTTGTTTTGTTCACTCACACTTACTCAATTAAAGCAGACGCGTAGAGACACTCTTTTAGTTAGTTTCCTTCCCTTTCTACTGGATTGAGATTCCAGCAAATATTATTTTTCCTCGTCAAAAAAGAAAATCTTGAGCGTGAAATCATGCCAGGCGTCTTGAGTAAACCTTCCGCGGTGACTGTCGCGACGTTCTGCATTACGTTAGGCCATAGTCATCCATCAAATGCTCCATTTGACTGTTTCTATCTGCAGGACTTGCCACCTGGAAATCCGATCAAGATCAATGTCCGGTACCCTTTGACAAACCATACAGTCCTTGACTGGGAGACAACTTATTTGAACAATACACTTTACATTGAAATTCCGCATGGATGTTTGCCGGACGCGAGCCGTGATGCTTTTGTTGCTTTGTTGGAGTATGCAGAAGATGTTCTTGTTTGCAACAACGCAATCGTATATTTCTCGAAGGAGCGTCAAGATCGTGGTGAGTACTCGAAACGTAACTATTTGTCATACGCAATTTGGAATTTGCACAACTATAATTTCTACTTTTTCTTTGAATTCCCAATTTTAGACTCCTTAATTCGCACGTTCATGTTCATGGGTTTCTTCGCAGTTCCATCTGACAGTCCCTTGGTGGACAACGGAACTCCAGAAAATGTCTATATGGTCTACAAAATTCGCTAAAAACGGATTGTCTCTTTACTGTGCAATTGCACTATCATCATTTAATTTTTTTAACCATTCACACAATTAGTACTTTTTCATCATCATCGTCATCCACTTTCCTTAAAAAATTTCAAAAAAATATAAAAAAATATAAAAACTACATAAAAACAAACAAAAAAAATATATATTTTGAAGCCTCCAGGTAATTTTCCCCACCCTGACGTCGCTCTCCGCTAGTGACTTTTATGGATACGCTCAGCTCAAATGATGTAAATCAATAATACCTATTCAAATATCGATATCTGAAATTTCGTGCTGACGAAATTATTAAAAGAGTGTGTGCATCTAATCTAACGTATAAGAATATTTCATGGAGTAGGTCAATGTTTAAGTCAGTTATAAAATGTTAACAATGACAATGCTAAGGTACTCCAAATTCATTGTATCAGCTCGTTTTTTTCCGTACAAGTATAGTAATCTAAATATGTATCTAAACACATTTTTAATGAAGTTAATTTAGTATCGCACGCATTAAAAATGTACTTCATTAGAGAAGAAACAGGAATATTCCCATTTTTTCTTTAATAATTATATCAAGCTAGTGATATTGCGTCTTTTCAAATGAATTTCATTTTAAAAGGTATCATTTTGTACGAATTGGATTGGCTAACGGTAGATTCTTTTTTGTGATGTAACTTTGTCATATTTTTTTCTGTATATGTATTTGTGCATTTGTATGGATGGATTAAAATAAATTTTTCCTTTCTTCTTCTTTAAATTTATGTTCAAACTTGATCGGCTCGATTCATTTTCATTTGTAATAAAAATAAATCGGGAATAAGCAAGTCATCATTCATCTTGTGTTGGGTGAAGATATTCGTTTTTTTTTATTTCTCTTTTCTTCAAAAAATAGTCAATTCATACAGGAATCACAAAGAATTTTGGTTCAGTAAATGTCAATTATGCTCATATTAATAAAAATTACACACATTTTCAGAATACATACTCAATACTTGATACACATGCATATTATACGACAGAATATAGGTAAGCTTACATTAAATCATATCATACTTATCATCCTTCAATAATTTAATAACAATAATAATTAATATAATAGTACTATCTTAACTGATGCCTGAAAACTTCCAATGCCTGTTTTCAATCATAGGGCGAGATAGGACAACAGTTTCATATACCAGTTATGAGATTCTCACACTACACATATTAAATTAAGCCCCATGCAAGTATTTTATCCCTTTATAACTTTTTTGATTCTCAAATATGTAACACTTTCAGTCGTTTTTGCCATTTTCTCGATCTAACAATAGAATTGACCAATCATCATCAATCATATCATCAATATCAACGGGTGTTGTTTTCTGCTTTCGTTTTTGGATTGAGGAATCACAAAAGGACAATATTCGTACGTACGTACATCTTATATTTCTTGCATTTTGTACGCGGGTGGAAGTCGAAGTTAAAATCTCATGTTTTGTATATCTTTGATCAATTCTACATTTCATGTGAATGCTTTCTCCGTATATTATTTTTACACCATTTTATAATTAAATTAGTAATATCATCATCATCATCATCAATATCATCAGAAGCACAATTCACGTATTATGAAGATATACAGTATTTGTTACATAACATAAAAAAAGAAAATTGATTGATAAGGATTGCTGGAACGAACGAGTACTTTTTTTTAGAGATTACTGGAAGTCACAATGTAAGTCTACTATACTATGCACAATGAGTGCAAATATTTCGTTTCCTGTGGTACATAACTTACAAAGTTTTATATAAATTATAATGTTAATAGAATTCTTAATTTAAAATTTCGATTCTAGATTAATCCTACTTCACCCCTTCATTTCGTCAGCTCTAGTTTATTTCCAAAATGAATCATTCAAATTCAAACAAGGTACACGTATGCACAAGTACAAATAAATGAGCCATGAAAAACTTTTGTTGTTCGCTTTTTTTCTAGTCCGGAATTAAACAAATTAATCCAGTCAAACAGGTATGGCTTAATTGGTTGTAATAGGACTTGTAAGTCTTACAATAAATGATGGACTGTAAGTGTGAGGTAAGTAGACACGTTAGGTTACGCAAGTAAACGTGGTTAAAAAGAAGAGATCACAACACAACCATAAATACATGTCACAATTAATTCACAATTTTTGATTCGAGCAAAAAGAAATTCCGTTTGGCTGTTTTGTTCTCCTCTCTCCGGCTGCTTCTTCTAAAGAGGTATGGAAAACTTAAGTGCAGGAATGATTATGGAAACCGTACATTATTTTTTGATTGATTCATACTGTAATATAAACGTAACCAAATGTCATATTTACAGTTTAAGTATGTTGGTTGTCGTACGTGAAAATTGTACTTTTTTAGTAGTTTTAATCTTTGGTAAAAAGCCACATGAGTCATGTCGTAGTCAGAATAAAAATTATCATTTACAATTCGATGCATAACAGTAGAAACAATTGAAAACTCTTGTTTTGAACATTTGCTCATTTTCTTTCTCTTCTACGTCTGATTAAAAATAATAGTTCAATCCATATCTATATAGCCTATATAGCTAGTAGCTAATATATATTTTTTTGGTATTCAAAGTGGAAAATATTACTTAAATTTCGTTTGTGAATGAAGTCATTTTGTATGGCGATAGCTAAGGTGGTACGTATTTAACGGCAGTTGATTTAGTTTCTTGCTGCTTCAACGACAAACAACGGTAAGTAACGATAATAAAAAAATAATGACATAAGTGATAGAATCCAATACACAATTGCAATTGATCTTATTCTCAATAAGATGTTTATAATGCTTTCATATTTAAAGAATATAATTACATATGATAAAATGTGTATCCCGGAACAAAATGTTGCTACTACACTTTCCAGCTATAATGGCATTCAGTAATAAAAAAACTCGAAAAGTATTGTTTAAAGTAGTGTAGTGTTGTAGTATTAGCTTGTCGACTTCATTGTCAGTTTTTGTCTAATTTCTTATCATTTTGTAATTGAAAGAGATGGAAATCACACGTAGACGAATATGACATTGTTTTTAAGCAAACATTCTAGAACTCGACTTTCTTTTTTTAAACCTTTCCTTGGTGAACATTTTATATGGGATACAGCAAAGATATAGTACGAATTGGAATAACTACCTTCCACATTCTGCACTCGTTCATCTTGACTCCGTTATGACAAAAAAGTACTATTTTTGCAACTTTTACCTTTACAAAAGAACAATAACCGTAAGTACAACGACTAAACAAAAAGTAGTTACCAAGGAGTAATTCAGACAACAAAATACTTTCTTTACGTAATTATAAGTGGCGACAGGAAGCATACAAAGTACAGTAGCTTGCTTGTAACATACTTGCATCTAAAATCTCACTGAAATCAAGCCAATTTAGCAGACTTTAAGTGACACTTCTCAAGAAGTGATTTTTTTATGAAGACTCAGACAAAAGATCACAACAAAAAACAGGAATTGAAGAAGGGCTTTCTCACAACCTTCCATCTCTGAATATCTGAATATTCGCATCATGTAAAATAATTTCTCTGGATTATATATATGCCTCCAGTTTGCAAGGACGTTATTGAAAGATTTTTTTTGTTAATTTCACGAATTTCTGTTCAATAAACTGTTAAATGAATTAATTAAATGAAGACAAGAAAGTGAAAGCAAACATGTTTGTTCGCACTAATATTTTGTTACTCATTTTTTGGAAGATGAAAGTGTCACAAGATGAGTGACTTGTTACAGTATGAGTTCACAACACTTGAAAAAGTTCTGAGGTTAATTTGTGTGTGTCTCTCACTCCTTTTTGTGTTAAAAACAGTATTTCAACTTACAAATTTTAAAGAATTTTGGAAGAAGCGTTCTTTTTCCGCTCGCTCGTTGCTACAAAGTTTGTTACGAAGATGATAAATGTTTTCGAAGCCAGTTTTCGATCTGATTCTCATTGTTTTGGAGCCATCGAATGTTCAGGCGTATCATTTCTAAGCTTTGATTTAAAGCGCGACCTCCAGAGCCGACGTCCACATCGCTAAAGAAACTGGTCACCTTGATTCACGCAATGGAAAAAGTCGAATTAGTTTATTCTGATGATGGTGCGTTGTGTACTGAATGTTACAATACTACTTACCTCTGCATAATCGAATTCGCTTGAAAAGTGGGAAACTACAGCAGTCACAAGGCTCCCCATGGTAAACGAACCCTCCCCAAACATATCCTGGAAATTTTGCCAGTATGCACGAAGATGTCTCCATGCCAAAAGCCTTCCCGATGGGTTCGCTGCTACTACAGCAAGCACAGTACGCACATCCTGAGGCCGAACAATGTCTCGGTTGAGACAGGCATCAAGATATCTAATAGGCATTATATAAATTATAAATGAGATTCAGTAAGCACAAAAATACATTGGAAGAGGATTGTATGGAAAAGCAGAAAGCTTACTGCTGGAGGAGCCAAGGATCAGAAGCGGAACCCATTGCTTTCAGTAGAATTTTCTTTTCACTAGGGACTTGGGACTGATTGTACTGCGTCCAACAGTGATCCCATCCAATTACTCCGCCGTATTTCACGCCTAATTAAGTTTGTGATGACATGACATGCATCAAACAACCATGTAATGGCATGGCGTTTTTTTTGTAACTACTTCTAAACTTACCAGCAGAATATACCACCTCCCGTAAGTTAGGGGGAACACGAGAACCTTTCAGCATCCAATTGTTAAACTTGGTAGTAGCCTCTTTAATAGCCTCCTTGTTCTCACAGAGTATTGCCGTCGCCAAAACTTCACTCCTCAGTAGCCTAAAAAAAGTCATGTATGTACATAAGAATTGTGATCTCCATTGTCCCATACTATCATTAATAACGATAAATAGAGCTTACTTGATCAAATGCGGCCCTTCATCAGCCCATCCAACACGTTTATAAATTGGCTCTATGAGCTTCTGAAGGAATTGCATTAACAGCCTATGTGCCTGTCTTTCATAAAGAACTTTACTCCACGAACGGAAGTGTTCCAAAGCAGTGGCCCAAGGTACATAGTCAGTCTCCTTCATTAGATATTTGGATATTTCCAAGGGCACACTTGCGTCCACCACTCCAGCTCTGCATTTAGAATGAAATCATTGAATTACGCGATCATTTTTAAAAAATGTTTTCATGACAAACATTTTACTGCTCCGTACTTGCACAGAGTAAAAGCATCATCAATCAAACTCGCTCTGTCCGTAGTGCTCAGAACGAATGGGTTGGACAACAAAGTTTTCACCAAGTTATCCCATAATTTTCCTTGGTAGTGGACTCGGTAAAAGCCAGTCTGGTTGACGTTAAACTTTATCCATTCAGCTCGGTATGGCATCTTGAACTCATCTATGTATGAGTGTAATAAATTATGTTATCCTCCAGCAAGTTTGTCAACCAGATTGATTAAAGCGTCATTACCATAAAATATCTTACAATCAGTCATGTTCATCCAAACCAATTGCATCTCTCGTGGCTTCACATCCGTCACATATGTCAATGGTACGTACCATTTGTACTTGTCCACCTGCAGTAAATCTACTCCTGTCTCGTTGTCCGTCGGGTTCAGAAGAAACCGTTCCTGGGTGGCTCGAAGTGTGTTATTCTCACAACTCACATTAATCAGGGGATAACCCATTTGTAATGTCCAAGTATCCATTATAGTCTGGCAAGAATTGGATAAATTGCCAATCACTAATTATATTTGTTTCAAGCACAAATTATTCGTATTCATGACTATGTACGTACTTTAACTTTCATTGAATCATTCGTATTCAAGGTCAAAGCATCCCATAGGTCAGATGTGTTGGCATTATCAAATTTGTGTTCATTCAAATAATCCATGAGGCCATGACGAAGCACATCCAATCCTAAGACTGATTCTAGCATTCTCAAAATAGCAGCTCCCTTTAGAAGACATAATATTGTAATTTGATTGATTATGTTTATAAATCGTTTCAATAATTTGCACCTACTTAGGTACTGCTTTGCTTTCTGTGAAAATTCTTACTTTGTTGTATGATATGGTATCAAATATAGCTTCAATCTCTCTAGGATCCTGGACTTCCACAGAGATGGGATGGCTACTTCCCAACGCATCTAGCGCCAACGCTGGCTGGGTCTTTTCCAAAACAAATTGTTCCATCATTTTCCAATCCGGCCGAATATGATCCACTCCTACATACTCGATAAAGCTGGCGAATCCTACAAATATGTTCAAGCAAACTGGTGAACTGATGCATGTCAAGTTGTTTGAATATAAAAATACACATTCATTTTGTCAGTATTTTATCATTCATTGAACTGCCCATTCGCTTATTTTTGAAATGGCACACTGTTTAAGAAAATATTCACAATCATAAAGATTAAAAAAGCCTGTGCATAGTACAATTCAGAGTAATTTTGACTGACACATGAATTCTTCAGTGAACACGAAGCACCTGAAGCCAGCACTGCTGTACTGCAGCAAGCGACTCAATAGTTTTAATATAGGTTAAGGAAGGCAATGTAGTACAATACATATCATATTTCAAGTCATAGAAAAACGCTTATCACCCATCTCCCCCAGGAGGTACTTGATTACGAAATTGTAAAAGTAACAGCCTAGCTCAGTTTTTAAGGCTTTTCGAATATGCTATCAGCTATCACTTATCTGTTCCCTCATTACAGATACTTTCATCTTTTTTTTTCTTGGGCACTGAAAATTTGCTGATTTGATTATCTAGATGATTAAAATTAATTCATTTAATAAAAGGCGAACCTTCTGATAACCATAAATCGCCCCACCTGTGGATGAAACAAAATTAGATTATAATTAATATTGAAAAATTAAGAAACCATGAAATAAAAAATGATAATTACAAGTTAATGACTTACCACTTCATTGTCACCAGATTCCCAAACCACTAAAAAATTAAAATATAAACAATTAATATTACAGACATAATTTAAGGGCACGCTGCGGAACATCATTTATTCCTTACCTGGTGGGCCAACTCGTGAGCCAAAACTACGGCAACCCATTGGTGGGCAGAGGAATCGCTTTCCGTGCTTTCGTACAAGATGGAGGTTTCACGATACGTAATCAACCCAAAGTTTTCCATTGCTCCAGCCCCAAAATCCGGGATCGCTATGAGATCTATACGACAAAGGAAAGTAAGAGTACGGTTATCATATATCAAGCGTCATGCTATTATATCCAATATAAAAAATGAATGACAAATTGGGAAATTTTCATCTCTTTCTGGGTGCTACGAGCACTATAGAGCAAATGTTTTTCTCACAACGACTTACTTTCTCAGTCATCAATAAAGCTGTTAATACAGCTGTACAGACGTAGCTGAGGAAAAGGGTTAAATGCGAAA